>PVLC010001390.1:0-18857 GCA_004027655.1 Graphiurus murinus
TCTCTCTCTCTCTCTCTCTCTCTCTCTCTCTCTCTCTCTCTCTCTCTCTCTCTCTCTCTCTCTCTCTCTCTCTCTCTCTCTCTCTCTCTCTCTCTCTCTCTCTCTCTCTCTCTCTCTCTCTCTCCTTCCCACCACCATGCTTTGAGCTCTGCAGACCCAGTCTGACATGGACTGAAATTCTGAAATCTCCAAAATTGTGAGCAAATAAGTCTTCCTTCCTCTGAGTTGTGTGGTCAGTTGTTTGGGATTACAGCAATAAGAATATTGACTTAACCAGTCCTCATCTATTTATTAAGCTTTGTTAGCCACTGGCTATGGGACAAACACTGCTCTAAACATTTTATTTCTATTCACCATTTTAATCTCTACCTAGAAGGTGGCTACTGCTATGAGCCTCTCCTCTTATGAGATAAGAGACTAGGCAGCAGCACACAGCTGAGAAGTAGTAAAGCCAACATCCAAACCAAGATTGCCTAGTTCCAGTGTCTGTGGCCTAACCACCAGCCCACACAGCCTGCAGCAGGAGACACCTTCTACTCACCTGCCTGTGA
The DNA here is from genome assembly GCA_004027655.1 of Graphiurus murinus. Lineage (NCBI taxonomy): Eukaryota > Metazoa > Chordata > Mammalia > Rodentia > Gliridae > Graphiurus > Graphiurus murinus. Next base: position 552 of record PVLC010001390.1, read on the forward strand.
GCATGGTGTGTGGTGCCCTGTGGTCAGGATCAGGATCCTGGCATCAGGAGTGAAGTATATGTGTGATTCTGAGCTTGGAGCTGGGCTTGCATGGTGATGGGGACAGGGGTTTGAGGTTGTAGAGGGACCAATTCTGTCCAATACACACCCTACCCCCTGTTCCCAATGTGCACGCAAACTTCCCTAAACAATGCCGGACGTGGTGGAGCACACTTGTAATACCAGCATTTGGGAGGCTGAGACCAGGGGATCCAGGTTTGCGGCCAGCCTCAGCTACTTAGTGAGGCCCTTTGCAACTTAGTGAGACCCTGTTTCAAAATAAAGAATAAAAAATAGGGCTAGGAGTGGAGCTCAGAGGTAGAATGCCCCTGGGTTCAATCCCCAGTACCGCAAAAAAAAAAAAAAAAAAAAAAGTACTTCTTGAATCAATAAAGAAAAATGCAATTTTTCTCTAACTTTCCTGATGACTGAATCTTTTTCCTTTTCTCTTCTCACTCCTTAAACATCTGGGTCCCCAGGATTTGTCTCTGAGCCTCCTCATTTCTCCAATTTAAGAGTCCTGGCTTCAAGTCAGGCACATGCCCATAATCCCAGTACTAGGGAGGCTGAGACAGAAGCATCACAGATTCATGACTAACCACAGCAAATTAGTAAGACTCTCAGCAACCTGGCAAGACCCTGCTTCAAAATAAAAAGTTCTGGGGGTGTAACTCAGGAGTATAATACCTCTGGGTTCAATCTCCAGTGCCAAAATAATAATAATAATAATAATAATAATAAGAAGAAGAAGAAGAAGAAGAAGAAGAAGAAGAAGAAGAAGAATGGACTTGGGGTATATCTCAGAGGTAGAAAGGGTTCAATCCCTAATACCACAAAAAAAAAAGAGTCCTAGCTTCATCATCATCAGAATTTCCCATTATTAATGCATTGTTAACTCTTTTAACACATGATTTTCTTCCCTAGCACAACTGTCTTTTGCTAACCCACTCAAATGTCCAACTTTTATTTCCAATCATCAGCTAAATACATCCAGTTGAGTGTTCCATGAAAACCTCAGGACAAACTTATACAATACTAAACCTGTTTCCATCCCTCTGTTCCCCTTATCTGCTGCTTTGCTTCTTTCTTAAACTCAGATTCAAAGGAAGTATACCGCCGGGCGTGGTGGCGCACGCTTGTAATCCCAGCATTCGGGAGGCTGAGACCAGAGGATCCGGGTTCGCGGCCAGCCTCAACTACCTAGTGAGGCACTCCGCAACTTAGTGAGACTCGGTTTCAAAAATAAAGAATAAAAAATAGGGCTGGGGGTGTAGCTCGGAGGTAGAATGCCCCTGAGTTCAATCCCCGGTACCGCAAAAAAAAAAAACAAAGGAAGTATACCTATTGCCTCATACAAACAGGGAGTCATGGGCACAATTTCCTTGTTTACCCTTTAGGACAATTTCTTCATTTTCTTATTCAGAGTTTTAGCCTCAGGAGGCACTTGCGAGTAAGGTAACCAAAAAGCAATCCCTTGTGTTCCATTGACAGCAAAAGGAGTAGCTTTACTATTTATTTGAACCAGCTCATGGAGAACACAAGATAACCTTAGTTTTATCACTTAATCTCCGCCAATAAAACTGGTTAATGCCCAGAAAGTCAAACCTTCTCAATGTTTCATTCTGCAACCTATAGTCATCTTGCTCCAAATACAAAAGAGGCAGTAGCTTCTGAATCCCCAGGAAAAACAAGGGCCTTCCTGTTCCCATCCCCTGAAGGTTGAAAGCTATTTCCACCAAGTCCAACTTTTGGAGACTCACAGAGAGGAACTGTACAGGTCTTTCCACTGTGGGCTGCCCATGCTTTTGGTGGAAGGTTAGTGAATACTGACTCTTTTGTATTCTGGGACTATCTTGGCAGCAGGGCCAGGCAAAGCGCACAATAAATCTGAAATGTCAGTACACCTAGGAAAAAAACAGATCAACCCAATATTTGCCTTCCTGAAAAAATGGACTTTTCACTAGAGTTACTGTTTGGAGGAGAGGGAAGTGGGAGTAGCCAGATGGGGACAAGTTAGTTGGTAGAAAAGGAATGAGCTTCAGTGTGAAGTTGGTAAGGGCACTTGGATAGTACTTTGATGATGATGATATTATTAATAGTCCACATATTAAGTATCTCTAATGAGTATCAGTCACTATGCTGATTGTCTTCAGGGCATCTTTTAAAATTTTTCCAACATTGCTGGTAAATAGCCATTATGGTCCCCAGCTTGTAGGAATGTGAAAGACCAGAGAGGTTAATGAGCTTGCCCAAATCACAGAGCTGGCCAATGAGAGAGCCGAGACTCAATCCCAGTGTATGTGATGCCATCTGGTCACTTTCCACTACTACATGTTGGTGTGGACAGGAGGGAAATAAATGAGGTGTCTGGCTCTTCTGGGGCCAAGGATATGGTGGCCTCTTCTAGGGCCAAGGATGCAGTGGCTTCAGCACCACCTCCCTGTGGTCCCACAAATAAGCAGCAGGGGAAGGAGCCTGGAGAACACTTGGTCCTAAAAGGAGAGGGAACTAGTTTAAGATGAGATCACACTTTTGAAAGCAGCCCGGAGAAGCAATAACCGGGTGCATCAGCCCAACAGGAGGGCAGGGGGTAATGAATCATGAGAACTCAAAGAGCTTAGAGTGTCGGTGGAGGAAAAAGTGTAAACAGGGGTCATTTGTGGATTAAACTGGGGGCTGTAATCTTCCCGTGTAGGTTGCCAAGAAAGAGAACTCGTCCTAAGAAGTTGGGAAAGGAAGTGGAGAGGGAGGAGGAGTCCTGCTGGGCAAGGCAGAAATTTTTAGCAATGGCATGGGCTGCCTTTGCCAGGTGTCAAATCCTCCATCACCGGAAAATTTGGAGCAGAGACTTGCCAGAGATTCTGTATCAGGAACTCAGATATCAGACCCAGCTCGCTGTCTGCCTGTCTCTCTTGAACTTGAGACCACTTTTCTAATCCACTGCCCAGACTTTACCAGAAACATTCACGCTGATCTCTTGAGTAAGCCCAGGAAGACTCAAATCCCCTCCACCCCCAGGTGGATCTTAACCCTTGGCTAAGCTCTAATGAGAGGTTTAAATTTGACCAACAGTTATAACCTGAGAAATGTAAGCAAGGTCACTTCACTCGCACAAAACTGGATAATGATTTACTTACTAGATTTACATGAAAAAGTCCTAGCAGGACACCTAGGGGCAGTTGAATCCAAGTCATCAGTTTCTTCATTATGAAGCCTCTTGGTTGAACCATTTCATGTAATAGATGACATTTAGAAAAGGCCCACTAACATTAACTATTTTGTCATAGTTCAATATGGCAGCCTGGCCACTGAGCACTTCAGTTAGACAGTACTGGTCTAGAAAATCAGAAGAGAATAAGACAAGGTCTATGTCCAAGGTCAAATATGGAGCAGGAGGAGGAGATATATTTAAAATAATTGAGTCAGGCATGGTGGGACACTCTTGTAATACCAGTAAATGGAAGGCTAAGATAGGAAGATCACAAGTTCAAGGCCAGCCTCAGCAACTTAGCGAGGCCCCCCTCCTGCAACCCAGTGAGAACTTATTTCAAAATAAAAAATAAGACAAGTGTGGTGGTACACACTTGTAATCCCAGTAGTTGGGAGCCTGAGACAGGAGGATCGCAGGTTCGTGGCCAGCCTCAGCTAGTTTGTGAGGTCCTCTGCAACTTAGTGAGACCCTGTTTCAAAATAAAGAATAAAAAATAGGGCTGGGGGTGTAGCTTGGAGATAGAGCACCCTTGGATTCAATCCCCAGTACTGCAAAAAAATTAAAAATAAATAAAAAATAAAATAAGGCTAGGATGGTAGTCAGAGGTAGAATGTTCCTGGGTTCAATCCTCAGTACCACAAAAATAAATAAATACACTAATTAAGTAAGTGCATATTTTAGATGTTCCATGATAGAAGAATGTTCAATGTGGGTACCAATGGGACCAAGTCCATGAGGTTGGGTTGGGGGCACAGGTCTGTCTTAGAACCTTGGGCAGATATGACATCTCTGTATCTATATGACAGCAAAGGAAGCCAAGTCACCCTCCAGCTGACCACCGACTGTGACAGCGTGTGGCTCTGCACATGCTCTAGTTTTGTCAACCACACTGCAAGACAAGCCAGGATGCCAGGGCTCAAGAGATGACAACCTCTGGCCACTGCCACATGGCTAGTAAGTGGTAGCAGAAACTTAATCTACAATTATCCAAGTTCTTGCTCCATTCAATGCTTCCCCCAGCTGAGCAGTCTCATCACCCTCTTCCCCAAACCGATCACCAACTCTCCAAATCCCAGGACATTTTCAACAGTCACGGCTACGAGTAACAACCGCAGTCGACAGCAAAGCGACTGTGCACACACGGGTACTGTGACAAATCTTCCCCTGTGCATTTCTGCTGGCCAGTGCCCTACCAAGTTCAGTCCTGTGACCTCCCCTAAATGCTGCCCTTGAGCCTCTGAGCACAGCCTTCAGCCTTGAGTATTAATAGACAAATAGCAACGAGGCCGGATGGATTTGTCGGTTAGAATTCGAGACTCTGGAAAACAGCTTAGAGCAACTTTAAAATAGCAACCGGTGGAATAAACACGCCAATTACTCAGGGTGGTCAGGGGGCGTGTTGCAAGCAGCCATTTATTAAAGAAACCCTGGTGACAGTTTTTAAGTCTTTGTCAAAACACTTTTTGTCTAAAGGCAATATTTTTATGGTTCCTCTTCCCTGGCTATAAACCTGCTTCTTCTTAAATAGCTCTTTCAGAAGCCCAGCTCCAGCCCAGGAGACAAGCTGCTGACATCACACTGCTCCACAGAAAAGGAATGATTTGGGCTCTAGGAGAAAGCAGGCCTGCCGTCCCCAAGAACAAAGAGGGAAAGGCGCAGCCTGGCCTGCTAACCTCAATGTGTGGGCAGTTCTTTTTCTGGTGCTGAGACTTGAATCCAGAGGCGTTCTACCTCTGTGCTATACCCCCAACCCTATTTTATTTAATTTGGAAACAGAGTCTCACTAAGTTACTGAGGGCCTCACTAAATTGCCGCCACTGGCCTCAGTCTGGGATCCTCCTATCTCAGCCTCCCAAATACTAGGATACTCAGTTTGCAGATAGTTGTCAATTTGTAAATTCTCCAGATCACTGCTCTCCTGTGGGGTTTTCCTCTTGAGGTTTTGGGAGAAGGGCCTCACCCAAAGGGGCAGGCTGTGTCTGGTGCCCATCAGCATTTGCAATGGAAACGCAAGTCCATAACTTGAGAATGGACTCAGATCCAACTGGACCCCCAGACCCCATCCCATTTCCCCTTTTCCTAGCTAATTGTGCCAGGCATTTAGTTTATTTAGTTTCTTCTGCTTCTTCACTGAAGGAGAATGGACTGGACTTGGACTCCTACAGAAGGAAGGAAAGTTCCTGCCTCTGTCTGACCTCAGGGCCCAGCACCTCAAAGACAATCAAAGCTTCCCCAGAGCTGGGAGTGACAGTCCCTTAGCAGGATGCTTGTGTCAGCACACCAGCGAGTCCTGGCCCTGTTACTCTTCCGTGGATTGGGTTTCTGGGTTCCTTGGTTGGTCCAGTACCTTGTGGTCAGATCCTTAGAGAGAAGGTAGAATTGGAGGGAAGCAAAATCAAAGCTGTCCTGCCATGCACCCGTGAATATTTATTAAGCAAATACTATGTGGCAGGTATTATGTTACATGCACAGTCAAGTTGACCAGACAGAGCCCCCACCCTCCAGGAGCTTATAGACCAACAGCTAACAAGTCGGACAAGTAAATACCTCTAAATGAGTACCAAATTGTGATAAAACTAGAACAGCAGAGTGGAACCTGCCTAGAAGATGCAAATAGAGAAAGCACTGGTGGCATGGAGTTCAGATCTGCAGGACAAGAAGGAGTTAGCCGTCCTCAAACTGGCACACACCAAGAGTTCAAGTTTGAGAGGGGTAGGGTAGAGGGACAAAGAAAAAGCATTTGGAAAGGCCCCGTGAGGTAGGGAATAGCTTAGATATAATTCAAATAATGGCAAACGGTCTCTGAGACAGGAGAAAGTCACCAGGAAGGAGCAGGTAAGTCTTACCAGGTAGGAGGGTCACAGGAACGATGATAAGGAGTCTGGGGGTTTTGCTGTAAGCACAATGGAAAGATTTGGAGGGTTTTAAGTAGGAGAACGGCAGCCACACGAGCAATATGCAGGACACTCACTTGAGCTGAGCAGGAGTGAAAGGAAGATGGGGGAACCAGCGCTCTTGGTGCTGGGGTGAGGGCATTGAGGGCAGGAGGGAAGAACCAAAGCATCAATCAACCTCCCGGCGACAGACATCACAACTCCTGCTGCAGATGCGGGGAGGGGGTTTGAGGGTGAGGGTGTGGGGTTCCCAGGGCTGTGCATTGGCCCCCGAGTGGACGATGGAGAAGACGTGGGGGAAATGGGACTTTTAATTCATAGGGTATTCATGAGAAAAAGTCCAAAACTCAATGTGTGCGTGTTGGAGGGTGGGGTGGTACTGGGGATTGAACTCAGGGGTGTTGTACCTTCAGCCCTATTTAATTATTTTTAAACAGGCTCTCACTAAATTGCTGAGGGTTGTGCTAAATTGCTGAGGCTGGCTTCGGGCCTGCTATCCTCCTATCTCAGCCTCCCAAGTACTGGGATTACAGGCGTGCGCCGCCACGCCCAGCTCAGAGCTCAGTTTTTAACCATCACAGATTTGAAATGTTTCTGAGATATCCAATTGGAATTTTCAAGTGGGGAGTTGGAACTATGAGCCCAAGGGAGGAGATCCAGTCAGGGAGCCGGATGGAGGAGGAGTCCCAGATGGAAAATCTGAAGCCAGGGGAAAGGAATTCGGTTGTCTAGAGAGAGGGTAGGGGATTCGAGCAGCCGGCAGAGGAGCCTGAGGGGCACCAGGCAGAAGACATCAGGAAGATGTAGATTCTCAAATGTTTAATTAGAACCTAAAGAATAGGATTCTATAGAATATTGTGATGGTGGATACAGGACACTGTACATTTGTCCAAACCTACAAAATGTTCACCACTAACAGTTAAGCTTGCTGTTCACTACAGACTTAGTTGATGCCAATATATCAACTTTTCTTTAATCAGTTGTACCAAATACAACTGATGCTAAAGAAAGGGCTTTAGCATCAGGCTCAAAGAAAAACAAATCAAAAAGTTATCAGAAGCCTTACTGGAAAGGAAAAAGAGGCTTAAAACAACATAGATTCATTTAGAAGAAAAAAGACACATTTTCCTGATGACTCTAGTTTGAGCCTAGCACAGATCAAAGATCCAAGAAAATGCCCTGGCTTTCTACCATTTTATAACTCGAAATTTTTTCCTTGGGTTAAAGAATTTTAGAAGATGACAAAGAGCATTTTTGATCAATCACGACATCTGATCATAACATTTGATCATCTTATGACATTGATTTTTTTTCCTCCATATTCAAATCAAAGCATACAGTCACAGCCAGGGTCTCCAGGACCCTGAAACTAGGCTGTAATAGCCAGCATGGTGGCACACATTTGTAATCTCAGTTCTTGGAAGGCTGAGACAGGAGGATCAAAGGTTAGTGGCCAGCCTCAGCAATTTAGTAAGGCCCTCCACAACTTAATAAGACCCTGTTTCAAAATAAAATAGGGCTAAAATGTAGCTCAGAAGTAGAATGCCCCTGGGTTCAATCCCCAGTATCATCATCATCACCATCATCATCATATTAAATACTGGGCTGTAAGCCAGGTATGCTGGTGCATTTCTATAATCCCAGTGACTCTGAGGCTGAGGCAGGAGAACTGAGAGTCAGCCTGAGCAACACAGAGAAACCCCGTTTCAAAAACAAAACAAAAATTGACTGTAACCTATACTCAGTCCTTTAGGATCTTAATGACACCAGACAAAACTATTGTTTTTCCAGGCTCATTTTCAGTTGCGTGTAAAATGGAGGGAATTTTTATCCTGCAGGCTTGCTGAGGCCAACGTGACCTGACGTTCCACAAATTGTCTACATTATGATGAGCGGTGAGGACCATTGTTAAGTAGTAGACGCTGCACTGAATGCTTTACAGCCAGGATCTCATCAAATCCTCCCCGGTAAAGGGAGCATTCCTAGCCTCGTTGCTAGGATGAGAACATTCTTGCAGAGGTGGCTTGCACCAGGACTCAGAGCCAGGGGCCGGGACAGTAGGACATGAAGCTCAGTCTATGTGCACGACGCTGTCAAAGTGCCTGCTCAGAAGCTCAACGCCAGCCCCTGTGTGCACAGGAGCACGGCAGGTGACAGCTGTACCTTGGATCTCACCCCTGCAGTGCTGAACTAGGTCAGACTTTCACATCAGGGGTCTCACCTGGGAGTTAATCCACAGGCAGGTTACGAGTCGGTCTTGGCTGGGAGGAAATTGAAAGCGATTCGACTGGATTTCCTCACTAAGAAGCAGAAGGAGGGCCGCGCACGGTGGCTCATGGGAGGCTGACAGGAGGATAGGTTCAAGGACAGCCTCAGCAACACAGCCAGACTCTCAGCAACCCAGAGACCCTGTTTCAAAACAAAAAATAAAAAGGGGCAGGGATGTAGCTGGGAAGTAGAATGTCCCTGAGTTCAGTCCCCAGCAAAACACACACACACACACACACACACACACACACACACACACACACACACACACGATGCAGAAGGAGATCATTATCCCTTGACTCTGTTTTGTCTCAAAAAAAAAAAAAAAAAGTGTAAAAGGAGCTCAGGCCGCTAGACCTTCCACTCTGCGGCCAGTGACCTCCGTCCGCACCTGGTCACCCAGATAATCGAGTGGAATGCCTAGACGCCGCCTCCTGGGCATCGGTCACTCCACCTTAACCTTTTAGTCTGTAGGAAGAGTCTGTTAATTTTGATGCAACACTTGGCTCCAGCATTTGTTCTTAAAGCCTATGGTTAAGAGAAGGATAATTATAGCCTTTCATTATGTTTCTCTATTATTTATATAACTTACTTGAAAATATGATTCATCCTATCCACTGGGCACAGTGGTGCACACCTGTAATTCCAGCACTTGGGAGGCTGAGGCAGAAGGATCACGGTTGGAGGCCAGCCTCTGCAATTTAGCAAGACGCTGTCTCAACATTAAAAGGGAAAGGGCTGGGGATATAGCTCAGTTGTAAACTCCCCCCACCCCCCAACCCGGGTTCAATGAGAGAGAGAGAGAGAGAGAGAGAGAGAGAGAGAGAGAGAGAGAGGAAGAAGGAGGAGGAGGAGGAGGAAGAGGAGGAGGGAGGAGAGAGGAGGAAGATTTAATGTGTTTGGAATAGCTTCAAGGAAAAAAGTACTGAATGGTGGGAATTTAAAAAATAACTACTGTTGATATATTACATCAATTTTTATGGAAGTAAGTCATCTTTTAAATTTTATTTGCACTCTAAGGCATTTTCCAAGAATGTAATTCTTGATGTATTCACAAAACCCTAACCAAGGGAGGCCTTTTAAATTTTATCATTGAGTATCCACTTCTGCCAACTCCATAAATCCCATTGCACAAACAATTAGCTGTGCAGACCCATGAGTATACAGTGATTTAAATGTATGGTGCTATGCCCTCTCTCTCTCTCTCTCTCTCTCTCTCTCTCTCACACACACACACACACACACACACACACACACACACACACAGAGTAACTTTTCTAGCATTATTGAGTTTTTTCATTTTATGAATTTGTGTGTGTATGTGTGTATATGAGAGAGAGAGAGAGAGAGAGAGAGAGAGAGAGAGAGAGAGACTTTCTTGCTCTGAAACAGAGTTGAATCCATTTTCCAGAGCACTTAATAAACCTCAGATCTCCAAATCAAAGACTTGCATACCAGGTCTTCATGGAGACCCCAAGCTTCCCAGACTTTAAGTTAAAAAGAAAAAAGAAAAGCAGACAAAATCCTTGGTCAACTCTGATGTTCTCTGAGAAGGCAGAAGTGACAAAATAAAAATAAATAAGAAGCCAGCGCGGGGCGTGAGAACAAGGAGCCACCTTGTGCCGTGGGCACGGAGGCGTGCAAACATTCCGTCCGCGGGATGGCAGCCAGGCTCCTCGGCTGGCTCGCTTTTATAAAGCTGGCCCCGGGCAGGCGGAGCAAGATGCGGCTGTGCAGTCGACCCGCTCTGTAGCTGCTGCTTCCGAGGGGCTGGCAAGGTGGCCTGGCTGGCCTGCCCAGGAGCCATGGCAAAGAACGGACTCGTCATTTGCGTCCTGGTAATCACCTTGCTGCTGGACCAGACTACCAGCCATGCGTCCAAGTTGAAAGCCAGGAAGCACAGCAAGCGCCGAGTCAAAGGTAAGGGACTTTGCAGCCCAGCAAAGCTCCAGGTGTACCAAGAGTGGGGAGAGGCTGGGCGAGGTTCATTCCCACCCTCCAGGAGACCGTCCCAGGTCACAGCACCATGCCAGCACGTGTTTGTGGCTTTGCAGGGGATTGAGTGGCCTTTTGACACTCTGGGACAGTTTGATATTTAAAGGATTCATGTAGAGGGGCATGAGTGTGTGTGGAGAAGTAGATACTAGGGATTGGAGCCAGGGGTACTCTACCTCCAAGCTACACTCCCAGACCTATTTTTTTTTTTTTTAGTTTGGAAACAGGGTCTAGCTAAATTGCTGAGGGCCTTTCTAAGTTGCTGAGGCTGGCCTTGAACTTTTGATCCTCCTGCTTCAGCCTCCCGAGTACTGGGATTACAGGCATGCACCACCACACCTAACTTGTGGAGGGGCTTTTTTAATGGAAGAAAAACATGGTAACATAAAAAAATTCTGGAGTGCCTATCTTTTGATGGGTGGGCTTAGATGTGTGCAGTGCTCTTCAGAGGAAACTTGTCTGCTGGAACATGGACATAGAATATTAGGAGCAATTGGCAAGCCCAACAAGTTGGTTGGTAGGTGCGCCATTTCACGCCTCGCTGTTGAGTAGTTCTATGCAAAGATATATAGAAGAGCCAGGTATGGAGGCACATGCCTGTAATTTCAGTATACCTGGGAGGCTGAGACAGAGGATCACAGGTTTGTAGACAATCTCAACAATTTAGTGAGGCTCTCAGCAACTTAGCAAGCCCCTGTTTAAAAATAAAAAATAAGCCGGGCGTGGTGGAGCACGCTTATAATCCCAGTATTTGGGAGGCTGAGACCAGAGGATCCGGGTTCGCGGCCAGCCTCAGCTACCTAGTGAGGCCCTCCTCAAGTGTGCACCAGGACAGTAAATAACTCCCCCACCATGAAGGGAAAGGCTAGAAACCCAGCATCCTCATCCTTCACGCAGACAGGCACTGTGAGAGGGACCACCCCGGCCATCCAACAGGGCCTTGGGGCAGCTGCTGCTGATGGTGAGTCAGGAAGTACCTAGAGCAGAAAGCTCTGGGCTGGGCGCGGAGCTCACAGTTGACCTTTTGGAAACTATTTCAATAGAAAGATGGGGACAGAAATGTGAAGGCAGCCGGGCGTGGTGGTGCACGCTTGTAATCCCATCATTCGGGAGGCTGAGACCGGAGGATCCGGGTTCGCAGCCAGCCTCAGCTACCTAGTGAGGCCCTCCGCAATTTAGTGAGACTCGGTTTCAAAATAAAGAATAAAAAAATAGGGCTGGGGGTACAGCTTGGAGGTAGAATGCCCCTGAGTTCAATCCCCAGTACTGCAAAAAATAATAAAAAAAAAAATAGGGCTGGGGGTATAGCTTGGAGGTACAATGCCCCTGGGTTCAATCCTGAGCATTCAAAAAAAAAAAAAAAATGAAAAGAAACACACTTAAGACCTCTATAATCTTATTAAATTTATGGCAAAGGATAGAACTACTGATAACTATGACCTCTTTTGTGTCATTGGCTATTATGTATATATATTTCTATAACCCTGGCAGTCTTAGGAGAGTCTCTGCTATCTATTAATTTTTTTCATGCCCATAGACAGAGAATCGGACCTCTCTTTAACTTAGGAACACATCAACATGCAAAGCTGTGTGGTGTTTGAAGACATTTTGGACACGAAATTGACTCTCTCCAAGCAATTCCATATTGGGGGTGGCTTGAATAAGGTTAAGAGGTTTTTTTTAAAGTTGCAAAGAATGAAGTTGATAGTGATACCTTTTCTGTATGCAGAATCCAAAGCAAAATAAAAGCTCATCAAGACACGGGGCTCTCATCCTGTTAGTCATTAACTCATCCTGTTAGTCATTTTCGTATCAGAATATAATGGCACTAATACCAATTTCACTCTGTCAGAAAGAAACACACCACAAAATACCAACCTGCTTAAGGTCTAGATTTGATGGGAGACAGGATCCAGAGGGACACTGGCTATTTTTTGTTTTGATGATTTTCCAGGGGCATTTATTTATGAACTTTTGATCTGATGAAAGACTTCTTAAGCAGAGTCTTTTCCTTATAAAATATTATACTTCCCAGCCAGGCGTGGTTGTGCATGCCTGTAATCCCAGTACTTGGGAGGGCGAAACAGGAGGATCGCAGGTTCACGGCCAGCCTCAGCAACTTAGTGAGGCCCTCTGCAATCTAATGAGACCCTGTTTCAAAATTTTAAAAAAGATTAAAATAGGGCTGGGGGTGTAGCTCAGAGATAGAATGCCCTTGGGTTCCATCCGTAGTAACACACACACTCACACACACACACTCACTCACATACACACAATACTTCTGTTTCCCTCTTTTAATGAATGATTAAAATATTTCTCATGAGCAGATATAGGCCACTGCAGACGATGAGGACAGGGAAGGAGATAGAGGAAAGGTACTGAGCGATGTGGCATATTTTTGTTGCCACCTTGATTCGCAAAATGGTGACCACCCGTGGGGATGTGGGGAGGCAATATGAATATGAGATCAGGATCTCTCTCTCCCCCCCTCCCTCATTTCTTCCCTCCCTCCCTCCTTCCCTCCCTCTCTCCAATCTTCTCCACCTCCATCCCCCTCCAGAATACATACTTTTATCTGATTGGCTGGGTGCTTGTCTTAAATAGCATCTCCCCAAAACAAGTTTTGCCATTAGGTTCAAGAAAGTAGACTCCGTAGGAAGTATATAGCAATAAGCCTGGATTTGTTGAACAGTTATTTCTCCACCTACCCACATACTTTTTAAATATATATATTAAAAAATTGGGGGGGGGTGACAATGGGGACTGAACCCAGGGGTGTTCTATTTCTGAGCTACACTCCCAGCCCTATTTTATTCTGAAACAGGTTCTCGCTAAGTTGCTGAGGGCCTCACTAGGTTGCTGAGGCTCGCTGCAAACCAGTAATCCTCCTGTCTCAGCCTCTCAGTACTGGGATTACAAGAATGTGCCACCATGCCCAGCTTCTTTTTAAATATTTGAAGCACTTTGAGATAATACCACAGTTTATGAAAACAAAAAGGAAAGTCATTTTGTCTCTACCAGTCCTTAGCACAGCATTAACCACTATTAACTGTGGAGTGATAATATTCCCAGATTGGCTATGCAAAATGTTTTGTAGGCAAATTAATTTACCCCACCTATTCAATCGTGGGCAGCTATCCATGAAGGCATATTTCACTCTGTCTGATAGTGTTCTATTGTTTGGGGAGTCATGACTTAATCCCTTGTCTCCTGGTAAACTTTCATCTGGTTTCCAATGCATCTCAGTATGATACAACATACCCCAAGGAAATGCTTTGTACACATCTATTGATCACCAGGCTAGGATATTATGATACATTTTTAGAAGCAAAATCACTGGCTAATCAGACTCTTCAAATAAAAGGGAGCCTTTTAAGAGACTCACAGTGGCAACTGAATGATTTGGTTTCAAACTTCCCTGGTATTTCACAGTTCTAAAAAAAAAATGATGTGTTGCATTAATGAGTAAAATACAATTTTTACAGTGAGAGGGTTGTTTGATGTAGTCCCTTTGTTCATCCACAATCACAACAGAGGATGGAAACAGAAGCCAAGTCACCTGGATAATGACTTCCATAAGGATCTCCCAGGAGCCGATACTAATTCATGTCTTCCTGATAATTGCAATGTTTATAGTCTCCCAGTGGAGGCCAGTTATTTAAACAGAATGGATCTGGAGGCTGAGAGGGTTGGTGCACGCGGGGGTGGGGTGGGGGGTGGGTAACATTTGTCCAATTGACAACTTGGAACTTGGAACCACGTCTTTGGCAGCCTTTGCAAATCTGGCCCCAATGGTTTTGCATTCTAGCTGTGCCCTTTCACTTTTTCCAGTTTGAATGGTGTCATCAAGAAAATCTTTGGGCTGGGTGTAGTGACACACCTGTAATCCCAGTACTTGAGAGACTGAGACAGGAGGATAGCAGGTTCGAGGCCAACCTCAGCAACCTAACAAGATTCTCAGCAACTTAGTAAGGCCCTGTTTCAAAATAAAAATGGCAACCACTTGTGGTGGTGCATGTCTGTAACTCCATTACTTGGGAGGTTGAAATAGGAAGATTGCAGATTCAAAGCCAGCCTCAGTAACTTAGTGAGGCTCTCAGCAACATAGTGAGACCCAATTTCCAAATGAAAAATTGGTTTGGGGGTTTAGCTTGGGGGTAGAATGTTCCTGCATTTAATTCCAAGCACCACAAAAAAGTATAAATTAAAAATATAAATATTAGCCAGGCTTGGTGGAGCACGCTTGTAAACCCAGTACTTGGGAGGCTGAGACAGGAGGATCACAGGTTCATGGACAGCCTCAGATACTTCTTGAGGCCCTCTGCAACTTAATGAAACCCTGTTTCAAAAAATAAAGAATGAAAAAAATTGGACTGGGGTGTCATTCAGAGGTAGAATGCCCCTGAGTTCAATTCCTAGTACAAAGGAAGGAAGGAAGGAAGGAAGGAAGGAAGGAAGGAAGGAAGGAAGGAAGGAAGGAAGGAAGGAAGGAAGGAAGGAAAAGAAAGGAAAATTTGGGGGTTGCTATATTTCTGAGCTGAACTGTTAAAAGCTTTAAGAATTGATGCACAGCATTAAGAGATGGGGCCATCCCAGGATACTTCAGAAGGCAGTTTTCTAACCTGAATGTGTAAATACCTCGCCTGTGAAGCATGTTTAAGGGAACAATGAATCCACACATTTAGATTTTAGTCTGTCCTGAAAGACCCAGGACAAAAAACACTTATTCTCTATATGACATCCCCACAAAAGAGACAGCTGGGGAGAGTTCACATCCCATGTGCCTGGACCAAGAGGGCAGAGACACTCACACTGTAGAAACAAGACAGGGATGGGAAGAGCCAGGCAAATCCACATCCCAGCTCTGCACCATCCTAGCTGGGTGACCTTCAGCAGGTTGGTTCAGTTTCTTTGCTGTATTTCTTTTGTAAAATAGAGATAATGATAATGTCTATCTCATGGGAATTCTATAAAGAATTCATCTCCTTCAATACAGTGTATGGTGGCTTTTAAATTTTTTTTGTTTTACTTTTGCTATTTATTATGACTTGTTATAATTTCTGCCTTTGAAGAGTTCCCAAGCTGCCAGTCTCTAAGACCATCCCCATCCCCATTGGTTCTGGAATTTTGATTTCGCCAAGGTTGCTCATTTTTTACCACTTACTTGTAGTCAACATGAGTCAGGGGCAGTTATGAAGATTCCCTTGTAATCCCAGAACTTGGTAAGCTGAGATGGGAGGATCGCAGGTTCGCCACCAGCCTCAGCTACTTAGTGAGGCCCTCTGCAACTTAGTGAGACCTTGTTTCAAAACAATTAAAAATAGGGCTGGGGGTGGAGCTTAGGGGTAGAATGTCCCCTGGGTTCCATCCCTAGTACCACAAAAAAAAAAAAAAGATTTTGTAAAGAGATTTTGTAGCCCCAGCCAGAAACATTCACTCAAGACTTAATAAGTGATCAGTCTCTAGCCTAGGTGAAATTTTTACATAATCCTTTATTATCCAACCCTCCAGAAGCTGCCATACTTGCTGTGTTAGTCATGTAGGGATGCTGGGGACAGGGGGCAGGGGGCCCAAATTATTCTGAGCATAACTGAGTCCTGCCATGCACCTGCCATATCACTCAGCCTCATTCTTTAATAAGCATCTCAGTTCCAGTTCTCTACCTTCATAGCTGTTTTTGGAGAGCACATCAAAATAGCATAAAAGTATTTTATATACCATAAAGTACATGCCATAAATATTGGTAAATATTATGTGCCCAGCCTCATGTTAGACATCAGAAATACCACAGGGAATCAGACAGAAAATTAAGTGGGTAAAATATAGATTGGAGAAGGTGCCCTGGAGAAAAAAAATAAGGCTCACAGAAAGAGACTGGCAGAAAGGATACTAACTTGGAGCTGAATCAGAAGTCTTTGCAAAAGAGAAGATAGGTAAACTTGAGAAAGAGAGAGACAAGGGCTTAGGTGATCCAGGCAGAGGACGCACCCAGGAACGGGAGGCAGAGTGCACTGTCCCACATATCTGAGAGTCAAGAAACCAAATGCTGGGGTTGGGGGGTGCGATGGAGGGGGCTGGAGGGGAGGCAGGAACTCCATCGCTCAGGAGGACCTTCCAGTGCTGTTACCCCAACAAGCTCTTAGGAATCTTCTTATTTTCGTGCTCGCCCGGCTCAGTCTCATCAAAGCTGCCATTGCCTTGGATTCTGCATTCCAATTGTTTTCAATTTTTATTTTAATCATATGCTTTCCGTTCCATCTACCCCACCTTCAACTGTCCCCCAGAAAAGGACGGAGATCTCAAGTCTCAAGTTGAAAAGCTCTGGAGAGAAGTCAATGCCCTGAAGGAAATGCAAGCCCTGCAGACAGGTGAGAGCCTCCCCACCCCCACTCCCACACCAGCAGTGCCTCAGCCCATCCGGAAGGAGATGGAAAGAGAGTGGGTCATTACCAGTTGTTTAGATTCATCTAGACTACGTGTCCAATGCTGGGTGACAGCTTAAAAGAAACATTGATAAATCAGAGATGCGTCAAAGTCGGAGGACCCAAAAGCTGGTAGACGATTGTTTTAGAACTGACTTTAGAAAGTCAGCTTGATTTGCCAGCCCCTCCTCCTGTGCATAGACAGCATAGAAATAAAAACAGGTAGCTCAAGAATACATTTTCGGAGTCAGGCTGTAATTATATTCTCTAGTGAATGGAGAAACAGAGTGACGTAAGTATTAAATGAGTAAAATGAAGCATTGATTGGATATGAACTAAGTACCATTGGGGGAGCCGCTGGGATTCAACTGTTTGGACACACAGGATGCTCCCAGGCTATGGCCGGCATCAGAGACAAGTGGAAAAGCATGATTGGAGCCTCCACTTGCCAACTGGGCATGTCCCTGTGTTCCCTTTTCATGGGAGACAAGTTCTCCCACAACCCAAGTAGTCACACAGGCTTCATCCAGGAGCTCTTCTGGGTGTATGAGCTCTGGCTTCCAAGGCTCATAAACCCAGGAACCAATATCCTCACAAGAGATCTGCCCGAGGACAAATTACCACCTTTGGGGAACACTGATGTTACAGTTTTCCATCAATATTTATAGCTCCCAGGCTGGATGTATGTTACTAATCCAGGGCCATTTTTTTTTTTTTTTTGGATAAGCGATGATACCTAGTAACATGGGTGACATATCCTCTTTATTAGATTTCCAGAGGTACAGAATTAGAAAGTTAAAGTTCAGGTCAAATGCTCACGCAGAAGGGAAAAGCATTTTGTCAACCTTTAACCCATTCTCTGACACCAGTGATGCTGTATAACGTTAGAACACCAACTCTACAATTACTTAGGTTGATTCCAATAATTTATGCTACTTTGGTCATCTTCACTTTGCAGATTAGGAAAATGAAGCACCGAGAAATCAGATAAATTGTTGTCTACACAGCTACTTAATGTCAGAGAGGAGACAAATCCAGGCCCTCTGGTCCTAGCCCCGACACTCCATACCATGCCCTAAAACTATGTTTGCTTTATCCAGGTGATCTAAAAGATAGTATGAGGTCTCAGTTATCTGCTAAACATAACTACAGTTTCTCCGCATGCGAACCCAGATTTTTGCTTTTTGTTTGTTATAATGATCATGAAATTTCATCCAATTCCAAAAGTCCCCAGGAAATTCAGCACACAATGGAACTACATAAACTGGGATGCATATGTACATCAAAGCAGTATGAAACTTAAGATCATATTTTGAGGATGGAACAGACCTGGGCTTATGCAGATGTGATTTTACATGCAATATAAGTTGTTTTATTTACTTATTTTTTGACATCTAGGTTGTTACAAGTAATTTCTGCAAGCCTCAATATCCTGATAAATGGGGTATATTCATCAGCTTTGCATCACTACAATGGA
>PVLC010001390.1:18957-37985 GCA_004027655.1 Graphiurus murinus
AGAGAGAGAGAGAGAGAGAGAGAGAGAGAGAGAGAGAGAGAGAGAGAGAGAGAGAAGGAAGAGAGACAGAGAAAGGGGAAAGGAGAGACAGAGAGAGGAGAGAGAGAGAAAGAGACAGAGAGTGAGAGCAAGAGAGAGAGGAGAGAGGAGAGAAAGACAGACAGAGACAGAGAGAGATGGAGAGAAAAGGACTAGGGAAACACCCCACCTACCTACAGTTACCACTCAGTAAATCAAGTTATTAATCTATCAAATGGATTTATCTGCTGGTGAGGTTGAGTCCTCACATTTCAATGATTTCACCTCTGAACGTTGCTGTGTTGCCAACAGATGAACTTTGGGAGGGGGGGCATTCCAGAGCCAAATCATAATATGGGGGTAATAAAATGCCACTTGCCGGGTTTTCAAGATTATGAGTTTGTGAATGTAAAGTGCTTAACCCAACATCTAGCACTTAAAAAAAAACCATCAGCAAGTGTGAACTCATTATCTTCACACATCACTCATCCCACTAATATTTTATCACTACGTGCTCAATCCAGCATTAGGTACATCACACTCAAAAGACGTCTTAATGTGTCAAATTTCACACCTTCACAGTCTGTCTCCGAGGCACCAAAGTTCACAGGAAGTGCTACCTGGCTTCAGACGGCTTGAAGCACTTCCACGAAGCCAACGAGGACTGCATTTCCAAGGGAGGGACCCTGGTTGTCCCCAGGAACACTGACGAAACCAACGCGCTCCGCGACTACAGCAAGAGGAGCCTGCCAGGCATCAATGACTTCTGGCTGGGCATCAATGACATGGTCACAGAAGGCAAGTTTCTCGATGTCCACGGGGTTGCTGTCTCCTTCCTCAACTGGGACCGTGCACAGCCCAACGGTGGCAAGCGAGAAAACTGTGTCTTGTTCTCCCAATCAGCTCAGGGGAAATGGAGTGATGAGGTCTGTCGTAGCAACAAGAGGTACATATGCGAGTTTACCATCCCTTAACAGGCCCTTCTCCAAGCAGGATCGCACATGACTTATAGGCTGATGGTCCTTTGGAACAATACAAAATTGTAATTATTACCTGCAAAATTGCAATATGGGTGTCATGTCCCATTGCAATACAAAGTCAGATAATTTCGCTGCCGTGTTTCATTGTGATTTTACCCTTTGTGGGGCATAAAGGATCAGAAAATAATGATCCAGGCCTGGGCACACTATTAAAGTGACTTCTGCAAAATAGGCAATCAAATGATTTCTCTTTTATGCACCTCTCACTTATATAGATTCAGTCTACTTTAAAAATATAAGACCCATGCATTTCTTCAACCGAGAAAACTAGCTTGGGTTACCTGGAAGATTTTTCTCTTGAAAGTTTAATACAGTCATCTGTTGCTCAATGGCAAGGATACATTCTGAGAAATGTGTCCTTAGGTGATTGTGTTGTGTGAACATCAGGTCTATAATTATACAAACCTAGATGACCTAGGTCTAACACTTGACACGGCCTCATGAGGCACTGACATACAGAAAATGGGATGCATGAGGAGTTTGCTGGTGTAACATGGCATCAGGACTTACAACATACTCGCTTTTTTTCATAAATAAGAGTACACTCTAAAATAGCAATAAAAATACAGTCAATAAGTCAGCTTTCCATCGTTATAATGAAATACCTGACAGATGCTACCCAGGAAGTAAAGAGAGGTTTATCCAGCTCATTGAGTGGCTCAAAATCCAAGATCACATAGCCCCATGGCTTGACTCAGTTGAGGGTGGCAGATTGTGGTACACCATGTGGTACACTCAAATAGAAGCAAAAGGTTGCATTTCACATCAGACCAGAGGTGTGGGAGTTCCCACAAACCCTTAAGAGGGCATGCCCCAATGATCTAAGAAGCTCCTATACAGCCCCACCTCTTAAGTGTCCACAGAACCTCCCAATACTGACACTCTGGGAACTCTTGGAGGGACAACATTAAACCACCTCCAACCATAGCATATAGCAACTGCATAAACCAGTAACACAGTCACTTATTATCATCACCAGGTATTATGTAGTACACCTGATTGTACATGCATATACTTTATATGACCAACAGAGTAGTGGGTTTATTTGCACCAGCATCCCCAAAACATATGAGTAATGCCTCATGCAGTATCATTAGGCAATCATACTTTTTCAGCTCCATTATGATCTTACGGGACCACCTTCTTGTATACCGTGCATCGTTGATAGAAATGTTATTATGAGATACATGTAGTGTGTAGTCAATTAATGGAAACCTTCTGAATCAGAGATTCTAGATGCTACATAATCCAAAACCTTCTCACTTTCATGCTTGATCTGCCCTATCCTGAAGGTGTATACTTTGTTAGCTCACAACCCTTTCTGTGAGTTGCTATAACCACTGGCCAGATTTGTATCTTGTTTGCCGCATCAGAACAAAACTGTCTGAAAAGATTCTGATTGAATACTTTCTTCCAACTCCCTGACCCCAGATTTTTTTGAAGTTCCCAGACAGGATCCCAAAAGAAATAATGAGGCAGCATATTTGATTGATCTCCACTCCAACATTACATTATAATTTCTAGCTTAAATGAGTAACTGTACAGCTGACCAAGAGAAGCAGATTGTATGGAAAAAGGACATAATGGGGGGGAAGTCTACTTTCCATTTGCTTCTGCATCCTTACTGTCTCCCTTTATGTATTTTAGGATTTTTTTTTTTACTTTCTTTATATATCAAATGTTTCTTCAACCATCATTATATATTTAAGTCAATTAGGAGCAACCTATCTTTGGAAGTTGGATTTAAATAATACTATTTTAGAGTCACATGTCTAGGCATTTTTTTTATCCTGCCAGATGCTATTCCCATTAAATTGCTTAGCAAGATTGAATAAAATAACTTCATTGCTTAAGATGGAATTACAAAGTTTAGACTCAGGGGGAGTGGGCTTTTTAGAAGCAAACAATTCTAAATATATTTTGTCCTTCGAATAAGTATCCTCATCATCCTTTGAATGTTGGATCCATTTTGTGAATAATATCTTGCTTTGCAAACTTTTTATGTACATGTGCTCAGAATTAGGTTTTAGTTCTCTTCAATAATAATACAGCTGGAACAATAATAAAGCTGGAATTCTGATTAATGTGGTTGCACTTGGACGTTCATTATAGTTATTCAAACTATGTTTGCTTATATAAATGGCAGTATTTGAGGGGGAAAATACTTGGGATTTGATCAAACTGTCAAGGCAGACATATTTGGAGGACAGTTTTTACCAGGGAAAACTTGAAAGATGTTAGATATTTGTCTGAGCCTGGCTGGCCCCAACATAAGCATGGTCTTCTTAAAGACAATGACAATATGAAGTGAGTAGACATGGTAGTCAGCGTGTTCTTCCTCCTCACCTTTGGTACTGGAAGTTGGACCCAGAGGCACTCTACCTCGGAGCTACACCCACAGTCCTATTTTATTTTTTTTATTTTGAAGCAGGTCTCACTAAGTTGCTGAAGGACCTTGCTCAGTTGCTGAGGCTGACCTTGAACCTGCAATCATCCTGTCTCAGTCTTCCAAATACTAGGATTACAGGTGTGCACCACCATGCCTGACTGATCAATGCAGTCTTACCACATTCTAGTTTATCTTCTTCAGAACAACCCTGAAAATTAGACTGTACACTTATTTCATATTCCAAAAGAAAAAAATAAAATAGAGCATTTGTGGTAAATGGTCATAATCATGTGCCAGTAGGTTGTAGAATTGAGACTGGAACCCACAGAGCTGACTCGGAGTCTACACCCTCACCAACCAGCAGGGGGCAGTGGTGACGAGTAAGAAGCCTTGTAGAACAGGGTATGGAAGGGTCCTAATCCATTTCTCAGTTTCCTCATGTAGCCTAACAGTTTGGGCAAACAGCTGACTTTGAGAGGGCATCCATCCTGACACCATTTCACAGAGGATGGTGGCTTATGCTCCTGCCTTTTCAAGGGCTGAATAAGGATGAGCAAGGTTCACATGTTGGTGTGAGTTTGGGTCCCCAAACAACCTCAAAACACTGAGTGGCTTCAAATAGCAAAGGTTCACTTTTCCCACCTATTTTCAAATCCAATGTGCATTACAAAGAATTTCTGCCACGTGTCACACTGACCAGACAATGGAGGAGCAACCATGTGAAATGCTGTCAGGCTTGACAGTGGAAGACAAGAGGCTGCCTTGGAGACTCACCACAGCCATTAAATGGTCTGACCCAGAAATGGCAAGTATCCCTTCCTGAAACTGTCAAGTGCAATTCCACCAGGTGCCCAGGAGGGGGAGAGATTGGGTGCTTGGTGGCAGCATAATGCCTCCCAAAGTTCAGTATGTCACTTGCAACCAAGATAACCCTGATAAATACAAGCTACGAAGCGACATGAAGCTAGAAATCCACTTGAAGAAGAAAGTGTGTCCATAGAAATAAGAATAGAGAGCAATAGGAAAAAGAAAAAAATAGCTTATAGCTGGTCAATAGAAGCTCAGAGACCATAGCTTCTAAATCTAGAAGGCAGATTCACTCTGTTCACTACAGATTCACTACAAACCAGAAATATGACATGCAACCCCAAAGGCAGGCTCTCAGCATCCATGGCATTTTCTAGAGGACATGGGACATTCATTTTTAAGTGTCTGTCGTGGGAGGATAGGTGCAAACCGTGACTTACTAAAAACCAGTTATTCCAGTTGTCCAACATATTTATTCAGCCAAGTAGAGTGACAACACATTTGGCTCAATTTTCCCTGGGGAGTGCTGAGGAATGATAATTGTGTAATCTTTAGCACCACTTTTCACTCTAGAATTGTCCCAGTCTGGATAATAAATTATATGGATGTCCTAACAATCACCCAGGCTGGCCTTGCTTTAGAGGCTTGATGATCTTGCCAACGCCTACATTTTAAACTTCGATTTCTCTTCCTCCCATGGAGGGACCCTACTCAAGAATCAGACTGTTTCAGTCTGCATTCTCACTGCTATGACTCAAAAAGCCTGACCAGACAACTTAAAGGAAGGAGATTTATTTGCTCACAGTTCTAGAGATTTCAGGTTTCAGTCCATGTTAGGTCAGTGATGTCAGTGGAGTACAGAGCATGGTGATGGAAGGTAGGAAGAGGGAGATAGCAAGAGCTCTGCTCTCTCATCATGGAGGCCAGAAGCGAGAGAAAGCAAACAAGGGGATTCAAGAACCCAAGCACAGTCCCCAAGGCCACACCCCCAGGGACCCACCTCCTCTGGCCACCCCCCACCTGCCTAGGTGGCCACCCAGTAAATCCATTACAACAGACTTATCCACTGATGAGATTACAACCCTCTTGATTATATCAACTCTGAACATCAATACATGAGCTCTTTGGAGGATATTCTGTATCTAAACTATAATGCAGACAAAGCTACTCATGGAGATTTAAATGTACCATAAACTCATACCAGCAATACTCTCTCTGTACTTCTTTTTCCTCTCTCTAGAGCTCTTTCTTCTCATTTGCATCTGGTGGAATTCTCCTTCTTAGAGATTCAGCACAATAGTGACCTTCCTGAGCGCCTGAAAGACATTATTCTTCTGTGCATTGCTAATACCTTATATAATTCACAAGCACATACAGCATCTGCCTAACAATGGGCAGGTATGATCACACCATCACCTTCCTTCAAAGCTTTCCATGGCTTTCCAAAGTGCTTAGAAAAATAACTTTATGGAAAATATCTGAACATGGCCTGGAATCTATTGCCACTCTTTATAGGCACCGCTCTCCTGTCTAGCTCAAGAATGCACACTTCTTTTTCTCTCTGTCTAGAGTCTCTTTCTGTCCATCTAGTTAAGCCCTACTCATTCATCAAATCTCAATTAATTCAGATTTCTTCAGGAAAACTTTCTCTGAGCTCCCACAAGGGAATTAAAGAATGCACACAGAGTCAGATGTGGTGGTGCATGCCTGTAATCTCAGTGTTTGGGAGACTGAGACAGAAGGATTGCAGGTTCAAGGACAGCCTTAACAAAACAACTTAGATTCTCAGCAACCTAATGAAATGCTGTTTCAAAAATAAAAATAAAATAGGGCTAGGATATAGCTCAGAAGGAGTGAGGCCTTGTTTCAAAACTAAAAATAAAATAGAGCTAGAGGTGTAGCTTGGAGGTAGAATGCCCTGGGTTCAATCCCTTGTACCAAAAAATTAAAAATTAAAAACCAATAAAATCCAAGCATGGTGGCACATGCCTGTAATCCCAGTACTTGTGAGGTTGAGACAGGTGGATCACAGGTTCAAAGCCAGTCTCAGCAATTTAAGGAGGCTCTCAGCAACTTAGCAAGACCCTGTTTTCAAGTAAAAAAATAAAAATAGGGCTGGGGCTTTAGCTCAGAGGTAGAGAATGCCCCTAAGTTCATTTTCAAGCACCTTCCCCCCAAAAGAAAAAAATAACAATAGTAACAATAGCAAAAGTATATCAAAACTGGACCTGGAAGAGCCCAAACCTGACGCAGCAGCATGAGATGGTTCTTGGTGCTGGATGGCAGAGAATGCAGGGCTCAATCACCAACAGCCAAGTGGATATTTACACAATAGAAATTTACCAAGCCATAATTTTTTTTTAAAAAATAAATTATGTAATTTGCAGGTACTGGAAAACATTGTGTTAAGTGAGATTAGTCAGCCACAAAGAGTAAAAAGTCAGATGTTCTCCATAATATGCGGAATCCTGGGAGAAAGTGGGTCATAGGAGGTACTCTAGACAAGAAGAAAGCTTAGATGAGCAAAGAAGGTGACCTAACTGAAGGAGATGGAATGAAAGTTTTCTGGACTGTCCTGCTCGGACCCAAGGAAGGAAAAGCCAAACCAACATCTTTGTCAAAGTGACGCTTACCATTCATTACTGCCTCTAACCTGGCACCATCAAATCCACCACCTGAATACAACATCAACCCAGGACTCAGACAAGACCTCTCAGTATGAGACATCCTGCAGCATGTTTACAAAGCTTTGGCTTCCAAAGTTAACCTAGGAACCAAAGTCGTGGCCTCCACCACAATCACTTGGCGAGGGGCCGTCTGTGTATGTCGTCCCATGGTGGAAGAGCAAAGGAGAACAGGAAGAAAGAGGGCTGAGCTTGCCATTTATAATGGTGTTAATCCTACCCACAAGGGGGAGACTCTTAGTAGTCTAATAACCTCTTAAAGCACCCACCTCTCAATATCATTAAAATGATTAACTCAATTTTTGAGTGTGTGTGGCACTGGATATTGAACCCAGGGGCATTCTACCTCCTTGCTACACCCCCAGCCCTATTTTATTTTTATTTTGAAACAGGGTCTCCTTAGGTTGATAACAGTTTCACTACTTGCTGAGGCTGTTCCTCCAACCTGTGGTCCTCTTGTTTCAGCCTCCCAAATACTGGATTACAAGCATGCACCACCAAGCCCCGCTGGTAACTCAATTTTGACATGAGTTTTGCAGGGGACAAAGAAGTCAGAGCAAGCCCCTCTTCCTCCTCCTCCTCCTCCACAACGGTATCACTAATCCCCACGGGGTTCTTGCTAAGGACAGCAGTCCAGTGTCTCCACCTGGCAATCACAATGGCCCTCGGGACAACACACGCCGATCCCTTGGAGTGAATGAAAATCTGTATGCACCAGAACACCTTTCCCTCTGACTGGAGGTCACCAGCTGCCCACGTGCACACACCCTGGGCGCTCAGGGGAAGGACCCCTGGATGACCTAGGATTTATAGCCATTACTTCTTGTGGCTTCCCCCAACCCCCACGTTTCCCAGGTGCTTCTGTTACCGAATCCTGGTGCCTGCCTCGGTGTGCTAAATCAAATCATTGGGACCAGCCTTTGGGAAGAAGGAAAAAGAAATGTATTGGTTTGCTAGCAAATCAGAGACCTCAGTGAACTTAAGAGCTCAGGGACCAGCCTGGATTCTCCCTGAACAAAGGAGTTAAGTCCCTTTTAAGAGCTGGCTCTTCAGGGTCATCCTGGTGTCTTAACTAAAAGGACCCAGTTTTCTGTTTGAGTCTTCCTGGAGTCAGTTCTTATTCAGATCCACAGGTGTCAGCCCCCCCCCCCATTTTCATTTTCCCCACTGTCTTTTTTTATTTTTTTCAGAACTAGAGATTGAACCCAGGGGCATTCTACCTCTGAGCTACACCCCCAGCCCTATTTTTTATTCTTTATTTAGAAACAGGGTCTCACTAAGTTTCATAGGGCCTCACTAAGTAGCTGAGTCTGGCCACAAACCTGCGATCTTCCTGTCTCAGCCTCCCAAGTACTGGGATTACCAGCGTGCATCACCACGTACAGCCTGGATTTTTCCCACTATCAATATCTATCTTTTATATCTATGAAATGGGCATCCAGAGGAAAGTTTTTACCCATTGTTGACTTTTTTTTCCTTAGATGTCTACAGCTTTGGTCATGAGTTTACCAAAAGAAAACAATGCCACAGAGGAGGAATCAGAAAGACACATATCCAAGGGCAATAATAACTAGGATGGTTACAGCAATTTGGACGAGTCCTATGCATTTGGAAAGGATGGTCAATCTCTGGATTTTTTCTTCTTAGGGAGGTCTAGATGTTGGGTTTTTTTTCTTAACCCTTTATCTCCTGGAGTCCCATTCCCTTACTACTTACTCAAAATCTAACTCCTCGTTTTTGTTTTTGTTTTTCCTCCAATGAAGTATCCTTAACTGGCATTAGAGAAAAGGGTTGGTGACCATGTTCAGAGCTACCTCCTGCAGACAGAGGGGCAGGGCTGTAGCAGTTAAGGTCTCATGGGAAGTGGGCAATCTAGAGGACCAGAGAAGATAGGGTTGCTTCTGTGTGTTTCCACTTCTATTATCATCTGTAACCTGATGGCAGTTAGGTTGCAAGTTAACATCATTGAAGGACGTGGCCCCAGGTACATGAGGATCAGTAGGTAGCTTTTACCTAAGTGTTCACATTTGGGGTGAGTATGCTCATTGGGCAGTTGCTGCATGAACATGAACAACTGACACATTTGTACATTGCACAGTAACTCAGATGCCCTGTCAGTCCATTGTTGTCATTGTTTGTTTGTTTTCATAACTCTTTATCATGGACCATCTACCTACTAGCATTTCAAACTGGAAAACTGGTAGCCAACCCATTTGCAACAGAGGACATAACATGGGGGAAAATCCCTGTGGTACAGACCCTGGAGCATAGCATATAATTTCTTATGATGAGACTGCTGTTCATTTTTACATTTTCAGTAGAATCATTGTAAACTCAACATGTTGTTTTTTAACTGAGCCTAAACGGGTTCTTTGGTTTGTAAAATTTTGAATGGGACTCATAGATCCTAATATTTCCTTTTCATGGTATCTGATGGTCTTGGACCTGCACAACCTTGAGAGGAAAAGATCTGTGCCCTTGGGAACTACAAATATAACATCCCAGTCCGAGAGAAGTTAACTTTTACTTTTGATTTAAAATACATGGCTCAGTAAGATAACTATAGAAAAAGAGCAGAAAACACAGGAAATTATCTTAATAAAGCCTCGTTATAAATCCTTTAGTTTTTTTTCAAATATAACCAACTTTATTATACATGAAAAATTCCTTTCAGAGGAATCTTCCACAAATACTCTACAGCTTACTCAAAACTCTGCAACTTACTTTTAACCTTCTGATTTTACTCTGGTTTTTCCTTTCCCATATGGGACATTCTTTAATAAAAACGTTACTTTACCATACAAGATCCTTTCCTATCCCCAAAATATTCTCTTTTCTTTCTCTCTTTCTTTCTTTAGTGTGTGTGTGTGTGTGTGTGTGTGTGTGTGTGTGTGTGTGTTTGTGTGTGTTGCTGGGGATTGAACCCAGGGGCATTCTATCTCCAAGCTGCACCCACAGCTTTAATTTTTATTCCTTATTTTGAAACAGGGTTTCACTAAGTCGCAGAAAGCCTCACTAAGTAGCTGAGGCTGGCCATGAACCTGTGGTCCTCCTGTCTCAGCCTCCAAGTACTGGGATTACAAGTGTGTACCACCATGCTCTTTTGTTTTTATCCTTTCTTACCAAAGTATCTCATACCCTATGTACTTTCTTCACATCTCTCCCATTCCTATATACTGGTTCCTTTGTCCTTAATTCCCTCCTTAAATTTACAATTTGAAACAATCCTTATACAATTTCTATATTGAGCTAAAATTCTCTTTTCCTCAATGAAAAGAAAGGAGAGAGAGGGAGGGAGGAGAGGAGAGAGAGAGAGAGACAGAGAGAGAGAGAGAGAGAGAGAGAGAGAGAGAGAGAGAGAGAGAGAGAGAGAGGTCAAAATTATATTTTATAGCAAAACAAGAAACAAATTAAGATCATTTATCTGTCTAAATCTTTCACTGGCCTGGATTTTACAGAGAAGTCTTTATCAGTTGTTTATTTTCGGTAGGACTGACTAAAATAACAAACTCCCCCCAAAATTACTAAAATTATTTGAGTAGCAAAATTATCTTAGTTTAAGCAGAAGGACAGCAAAAGAGAGGAAAATAGAGAGCCTGAAAATTTTATGTTAACTCTGTAACTGAAATGCAGTAGTTTATATGCTTTTCTTTGGGGGAGGGTTGCCTGGAGGGATGAAAAGGTGATTTCAACCACACAAGGACCTAAAAAACAAATGCTCATGTATAGCAGTTAATATTTGCCCATACTGTATCAATCTAGTACTTTCTCTGCTATAATCACATATTTCATTTTCCCAGGGCACCAGGAAAAGTCTCCCTCACCTTATTTTATGGGTGCTTAATTTAAGCCCATTTCTGAGGTCTGCCCATTTCCAGTACTTCCCTAGTACCTGGGAGGCTGAGGGAGGAGGATCATAGTTTCTAGGGCAGTCTCAGCAACATAGTGAGACTCTCAGCAACCTAGCAAGACCCTGTTTCCAAACCAAAACTAAATAAATAAACAAATAAATAAATAAGTAAATAGGATGCCCCTGGGTTCAATCTGTAGTACCAAAAAAAAAAAAAAAAAGAAAGAGAGAAAGAATATCCATGCATAAATATTTATTTGAAATGACAAAATAGATTATGGAAGCAAGGCAGAAAGGAATATAAAATTATACCATCATCAGGGAACATTTAACCTGAAGAGCCTTTCTGAAGGATTTCTGATATTGTTCAGATTAATGTTGGGTGAAGGATGCTCGATTTTGGAGACATTATTTCCAGAAGTAGGTCATAGTTATGAAGCTTCCCATTTACTGGGAATGTGTTAGGGACTGAAGTAGGAAGGGCCACTCTAGCTGGCAGCCAGAGAAGGTTAGGTCCAGCCCAAGATCCAAAGTATCAAAGTCCTCCACTAAATAGACACAGACTCCGTCAGGTATCACTCAGAGTGATATCCAAAGGCCATGCTAGACCCAGCAAGAGTGGTGAATTGCACTAGCATTTGGCTCCAGGAAGAGAAAGAAAAAGCTTAATTCTTACTAGATGACATTGAGATGGTTTAGAGCTAGTGACTCCAGCTCATCCCCAAGTGCAAGAGAGGTCTAGACTGCTAAAAAGCCGTAAAATATTTGCCACACACATTATTTGGATACTGTATAAAATATAAACATGGTCTTAGGTTAGATATTGGTGCTGCATCGTCCTGATTTTGTTCATTGTACTGTGTTTCTGTAAAGAAATTGTTCTTGTTTTTTGGTTGTTGTTGTTATTGTTGTCCTGGGGATTGAACTCAGAGGCATTCTACCTCCAAATTACACCCCCAGCTTGATTTTATTTATTTATTTATTTTATTTGGAAACAGGGTCTCTCTAAACTGCTGAGTCTGGCTTTGAAACTGCGATCCTCTTGTCTCAGCCTACCAAGTACTGGGATTACAGGTGTGTACCCAGTGGGAAATTGTTTTTAGGAAACACAATGAATAGTTAAGGATCAAAGGGATATCACATCTGCAACTTACTCTCAAAAGGTTCAGAAAGAAGAAATAATGACATATACATTGGGAGAAAATGATAAAGCAATGTGATCAGATGTCGATTAAAGACTGGGTGAAAGTCATGTAGGAGTTTTTGTACCTCTCTTGCAATTTTTCTGTATGTTTGAAATTATTTCCTAACAGGCATTCAAAAACAAAAACAAAAAGCAAAAAGCAAACAGACGTCACTAGCTCTCTCCAAGCACAGGGTTTCTAAATCCCAGTACTACTGACATTTAGGATCATAGGATTCCTTACTGGGGCAGGGAGGGGTGCGCTGTACCTTTTAGGATGCCTAGCAGCCTCCCTGGCTGGCTTCTACCCGTGACATGTCAGTAGCATGCCCTAGATATGACAACCAGAAATGTCCCCAGACATTGCCAAATATTCTCTGTGGTAGCAAATCACCCCATTTGAGAACCATTGTTTGTTCTAGATTCTTACTTCCTGTAGATGCTGATGGGGAGAAGAAAGGAATAATAGGGGGTGTTTGGGGAGGAGAGCTCATCCTGACTTTATAATTAAACAGACACTCTCATTCATTCAACTCATTCAACCAGACCTTATGAAATTAACTATGGGACTGGACCCAACACCTGCCAGGTTCTGGAGACACAGGTGAGCCAGAGAAACTTTTGTTCCCACGGAGCTTACCTGTAGACAGGCAGAACAGACAGCGTGGAAGCAAAGAAATAATCATTCCTGAAAACAGTATGACAAAACGTCAACAAGTGGTTGACATGACAAAATGATATACCAAAGTAGCATGATGAAAATAACAACAGAAAATATAGCAGGGAGGAGTGAGAGCAAGATCGGGTGGGGAAGCAGCATTAAACATTACAACCAAGCCGGGCGTGGTGGCGCACGCTTGTAATCCCAGTACCTGGGAGACTGAGACAGAAGGATTACAGGTTCACGGTTGCCTCAGCTATTCAGTGAGGCCTTCTGCAACTCAGAGAGGTCTTCTGCAACTTAGACCCTGTTTCAAAATAAAGTATAAAAAATAGGAAATGGGTGTGTAGCTTAGAGGTAGAATGCCCCTGGGTTCAATCCCTAGTACCACAAAAAAACCCAACAACAACAACCACACAAAAAAAATAACATAGCGGCCAATACCTTTCAAGATAGCCCTCTCTCCAAGAGAGAACAGATGAGAAAAGTCTAATAGAGGCCCAAAGAGAAGAGGCCTACCCCCCCCCCCAAATCACCCAACAAGCCAGCCAGGGACAGGGAAGGGACTGGAATGTGGTTTTCTGTTTTCCAATCCAGAGCTTGGGACACAACAACCAAGTTTAAGGTTAGGCGAGGTCGATGGACTTGGAGTCTGAAGACCCAGACTTTGCACTTACTCGCTGTGTGGTCGCAAGCAAGAACAAAGGTTTGGAGCTGAGGTGTTGGGGGGTTGCATACCTGTAACCAATACTCAAGAGGCTGAGACAGGAAGATCACAGGTTCAAGGCCAGCCTGAGAAACTTAGTGAGACCCTTAGCAACTTAGCAAAACCCTGTTTCAAAATAAAAAATAAAAAAAAAGGGCTCGGGTGTAGAAAGTCCCTTGACTCAATGCCCAGTACAAACTACTGGTGATGATGATGATGATGATGATGATGATGATGATGATGATGATGATGATAATCTACTTCCTCAGATGATAGATCATTCACAGAGCTGTGAGACAAGATTTGAAATGACAAATCTCAGATGTGGAATCTTTAAAAAAAAAAAAACAACACTTCAAGTGATGCTATGTACATATATGAAATTATCAGTGCCGGTCTCGGGATCGTGTGCAGGGAAGGGGTGGTGTCAGGGAGTGGTCTGGGATCTGGGGGAAGCTCATCAAGAGCTATGAGCATATGGGTCCCTATCTCTCTGAACTTCATTATGGTGTGAGATCACAATGCACCGATAAAGTACACTTTAAAAAAATATATAGTTTTGTCCCATTATAAAACCAATACTTCTTACTATAGAGCCTTTTGAAGGGCAGAAGAACTTACCCTTCATCTTGGTCTTTGTCATTCACTTATCCAATTCATATTGCACATTGTATCCAATAGTGTCTAAATAATTCTACTAGCGCCCATGCAAAGTTGCAGATTACGTTATGCTGAATTAGGCCCTAGTATGTTATGCTTAATGTTACTTACAAACGTTAAGCATAATGTTTATAATGGAGCTGGAGAGGTAGCTCAGTGGTAGAACACTTGCCTAGGATACTTGAGGCTTTAGGTTTGACTCCCAGAATTACAAGATAAAGAAAAGGCATTTTTTTCTGTCTTGTTCATAATGTACTTCCCCTAGTTTCTTTTTTTTTTTTTTTTTTTTCGGTACTGGGGATTGAACTCAGGGGCATTCTACCTCCGAGCTATACCCCCAGCCCTATTTTTTATTCTTTATTTTGAAACCGAGTCTCACTGAGTTGCGGAGTGCCTCACTAGGTAGCTAAGGCTGGCCGCGAACCCGGATCCTCCGGTCTCAGCCTCCCGAATGCTGGGATTCCCCTAGTTTCTTAATACTTCAATGTGCACTTGTATTCATTTAACACTTGTACGATTGCAATGTTTTGAGTATATTGATGGTTGAAATTTCATTTACCTATCTAAATAGGAGTGTTTCATATTTACTTAAATAAATGGAAATTTGTTTTTTATTTCTCTTATTTTGTATATAATGCTGTAATGAATAACTTCATGATCATTTTTTAATGAACATCTTTGTGATTAAATTTTTGTGTGTGATTAATTTGTTTTCAACTTTAGAATTTTCTTCCCTGTTAGGATAAGTTTGCATGAGTGGAATTAATGAGTCAGAGGGGAGGAACAACTGTAGACACTTTGTATCATGGTGATAAATTGCTTAAAGGATTGCAATTTGAAGAGGCAACATGTCTTTTTTTATTTTTATTTATTTATTTATTTATTTATTTATTTATTTATTTATTTATTTATTTATTTATTTTGCTGTACTGGGGGTGGAACCCAGGGGCATTCTACCTCCAAGCTACACCCCCAGCCCTATTTTTTATTCTTTATTTCGAAACAGGGTCTCACTAAGTTGCAGAGAGTCTCGCTAAGTAGCTAAGGCTGGCTTTGAACCTGTGATCCTCCTCTCTCATCCTCCCAAATACTGGGATTGGATGCCCTTCCCTTTAGACACAGCCTGTCTGAGTTTGAATCCCAGCATCCGTGTTTACTAGCTCTGTAACCTGGAACAAATCATTTTACCTCTCTAAATACTTTCCTGAGTTATAAGTAAGTAAATGTATAACAATAACCAGAGCTCATTTTTGTTGCTGTTGTTACAGTTGACTTGAAGCCTGGTGCAACTCTATAATTCCAGCTTCTGGGAGACTAAGGCAGGAGGATTGCAAGTTTGAGGCCAGCCTGGGCAACTTAGCAAGACCCTGTCTCAAAATACACTGAAGGGGGCCAGAAATGTAGCTCAGTGGTAGAGCACTTGGCTAGCCTGTGTTAGGCCATGTGTTCAATCCCCAGTACTTCATAAATACATACGTACACACATACATACATAACTGACAAACACTATTCATTTAAGCCAAGAAAAATATGGGATGGAGTTGGGGGTTTGGAAGTCACCTCACAGACTGTAAGGTACCATTATTGTGCCTTCCTAGTATAGTCATTTGCATTACACAAATCCACCTGGCGCCAAGACCTAAAAATACAGTCGACAACAAAAACAGATGGAGCTCAGCATTACCTAAAAAGCTACCAAAAGAACACATCACCACGAACCATGACAAGTGTATTTTTAAATCAAGTAAAGAATACAACGAATGGGGTTTCAAGAGGTGCCAAAAAGCAACATCAAAAGGATGGACTTAGACAGGTGTGGTGGTGCACACTGGTAATCCCAGTACTTGGGAGGCTGAGACAGGAGGATCACAGTTTCAGTGGAAGCCTCGGCAACTTAGAGAGGCTCTCAGCAATCTGGTTGAGACCCTGTTTCCAAATAAGAAATAAAATTGGGCTGGGGTGTACCTTGGAGGTAGAATGTCTCTGGGTTTAATCCCCAGGACCAAAAAAAAAAAAAAAAAAAGGATAGACTTCAGCCCCATGAAAAGCTATATGTGCGGATCTTTTCATCTTCTTGGGCTTTCTCCACGCTGACTTCCATGGGTCCAGGTCAGCTGCACAGTGGGGCCTGTGTCCCGGCCAGAGGGCTGGATGCTGCCTCTGGTAGGGGGCGCAGGTAGATGCGGGGAGAGAGGGGCTGAAGGGCACATTCATAGCTGTCCACTTGGGCAAGTGCTGAAGACGACTGGGCTGGACGAGTGTGCGCTGCGCCTTCTGTGTGTGTGTGTGTGTGTGTGTGTGTGTGTGTGTGTGTGTGTGTGTGTTGGGTGGTGTTGGGGGGGGCGCCTGTTCCTCCTGCCGCTGGGGATGGGTGAGCTTCCAGGACATGCAGGGCTGCTGGCGCCATGACCATATTTCACCTGGTCACTGCCTCCCAGGAGTACCTGCTCAGCCTCCTGGAGAGGAGGGGCAGTGTCCTAGCTTCTGCGTTCTCCTGGCCACCAAGGTGTGGGGGAACCTGGGGGGATAGACCGTCCCACTGTTGACACTGACCAGTAACAACTGATGGACACAGCTGTCTTCTGTCCCTCCTGTAGTGGCAAAGCCATAGATATCAATCCAGCTTTTTGATGGGGAACAAGCGCCTCCCATGTTGATGTGATTTCCTAATCTGCAAAATTCAGGTACTATAAAGAAATGTCTAGGAAGTAGAATAACACTTCCCAGTTCATTTGATCTTGGAGGACAATTTCAAGAGACAATGCATGTAGAAGGACCATGTACACTCCTTGTTCAGAGAATGAAAATTATCACCAGCTGCAAAACTGATTTCTAAGAACTGAGGGAAAGGGCCCTCATCTTTTGGAAACAACTGCTCAAACGTTAAATATCAGGTAACTCTGAGATAAGAAGATAAATTTTCTTGAGTTCTCAAAGAACAATGAGAAGAAAATTTAAATGACAGTAATTTTCCAAGGTGTAGATTTATCTGGAATGAGCAACCTAAATCAGCCTTAGAGTTTCCTTTGGAAAACTGAACAGGCTTGGTTTTAATATTTGCTGTCTTTTAGCATGACATCATTTGAGACACACACACAAAAAAAGCCAAAACAAACAAACAACAACAACAACAAAGAAAAACAATACTTTTAAACCTCATAGTAGTACAGCTTTTTCATGTGCAGAAACTTGTATAACAGCTGGGTGTGGTGGCCCATGCCTGTAATCCCAGTACTTGGGAGGCTGAGACAGAAGGGTTGAAGGTTCAAGGCCAGACTGGGAAACTTAGTGAGACTCTCAGCACCTTAGTGAGACGCTGCTTTAAAATCAGAAATAAAATAGGGCTGGGGGTGCAGCTCAGGGGTAGAATGCCACTGGTCTCCAGCCCCAGTACCAAAATATATATGTTGAACTTTGACTTGAGGTTTAGATGAATTTTATGAGTCCCAACTGTGTAGTAACTCAGATTTATTTCTTGATTTACTTACTGATATTTCTCTGAATATACATGGTGAGGCGCAAAGAGATCTGAGCTTGGTGATCTGATCACAGCTACACAGGTTTGGAATTGCAGATCCAGTATTGGAATCTAGATCTGGACAACTCCAGCATCTGCACTCTTGTGATTGCATCCTGAAATTTAAAATTTATACATGGTATCTAAATAAGCTGATCCTAGCTTCTCCCCAATTTTAGACATGCCTTCGCTAACAGACACACATAATTGAGAGAAATGCATTAAATTGAGTTTTGATTTTTTTCTTTTCTTATTTTACACACTTTCTACCATGAGCATATATTGACTTTTCAGTTGAGAAGGATGTTGTATATGTGTAACTGAACTTCAGTGGCCAACTTATTTGGATTCTCAGGTGCTGGTCAGACACATCCTGCAGTCATCCCCATTAACTCACTTGGCAGCTGAGTATATTGGTAACTAAGATTTTCATTCTTTAAGTTCTAGCTCACCTGTAAGAAGAGCAAAAACATTTTTTAATAGCTAGAGTGCATCCTTTACAAATTCAAAGAAAGCGTGTTTGGGGGAAGAAAAAAAGAGAAAAGTTATGTTGGTAGAGACCAAATCGTCAGAACTTTCACATTTTCTAGTAACCTGGATCTGATAGCCAGACGTCAGCTTTTATCTCAAGTTACAATGCAGGAAGCGGGTGCCAACTGTGGGTACTCAGCCTTAGAATAGTGAAAGCAGAAGTAATTCTCACCTGGACAAATATGGTAGGTGAATTGTGACAGAAGCTAAACGACTCCATACTCAATACTTTCCTCTTTTCAAATATTTTCCGCCAAGTTATTTTTGCCATACAATATCACAAAAGAATAGAAGGCTGAGATGAAATATAAGTAAAGAAGATCTGGAAGGAAAACTTGAAAATCCTCACAACTCTTTCCCTGATTCCAAAAGCCACCAGCGAGGAGACTGACTATTCACTGGCATGTTTGAAGAAAGATATTCTTGGCAAACAACTTCCTTTGACTTCAGAGACAGGAAATTCCTGACTAGAGTCAATGTATTTCTTCTTGCTATCTTGGAAGCCCTCCTTTCCCCTATGCCTTATGGAAGATTTCTGTTGCTTTCTGTAATATAGAGTATTAAATGTTTGGATTATTTTAGCCTCTCAAAAGCCTTCTTTACAGAGAGAGAGCGAGAGAGAGAATATGTGTGTGTGTGTATGTGTGTGTATGTGTGCATGTGTGTGTGTGTGTGTGTGTGTGTGTGTGTGTTAAGTTGAGTGGGCTTTGTGTAGTACCAACAATGCAAAATTGATGGAAAGCTCAAATTCTTCTTTCACCAGGGAAGAAAAAATCAGAGCTGACAGTTAAGTTGAGGTTGGTCCGTTATCAACAACCCAAAGGTGGCAAAGATTGTGTTGGAGTCTCCAACGTCCCTTTACAAATGCCAAGGGCACATGCAGACATTTTAGGAACTCTGTGGCTATTTATTCAGGCATGTCAGTCTTAGTTGACCTAGAGCTTTTGGCATTTGTTGGTAATTTTTTATCTTAAGGAAATAC
>PVLC010001390.1:38085-145428 GCA_004027655.1 Graphiurus murinus
GTACTGGGGATGGAACTCAGGGGATTCTACCTCCGAGCTATACCCCCAGCCCTATTTTTTATTCTTTATTTTGAAACCGAGTCTCACTAAGTTGCGGAGTGCCTCACTAGGTAGCTGAGGCTGGTCGCGAACCCGGATCCTCCGGTCTCAGCCTCCCGAATGCTGGGATTACAAGCATGCGCCACCACGCCCGGCAGGAAATACTTTTTAATCAGAGGAACTTTATAGTGGTCAAAGGTCAAACAACTAATTAAAATGAACAGCAGCAAAGTCTGAATAAATAACCATCAGCACACTAAAGAGGGAGATGATCTCAGGCTGGCAGCTCTCTAATTAAAGGAGCTCTGTCCTCAGGCAATAAAATGTACACGTCTGAACAGCCCATAAATAAAGGTTCCTGAGGTTTAGAGGTTGTTGACTTGTTGAGGTCAGAGAGAATAAGCAGTCTCAATATCAGCTGGAATGCAGCAAAGTTGTTGAGGTTCTGAAGTCAAACAGACCCAGGTATGGATGAAAGATGCCATTTATTTATTTATTTATTTATTTATTTATTTATTTATTTATTTATTTATTTATTTACTTATTTATTTATACTGGGGATTGAACTGAGGGGTATTCTACCTCCAGCCCTTTTAAATTTTTGAAATAAGATCTCACTAAGTTACTGAGTGTCTCACTAAGTCACTGAGGTTGGCCTCCAACCTGTGATCCTCCTGTCTCAGCTTCCAAAGTACTCAGTCAAGGGTCCTTAACTTACTAGTTAACTAGAAAACTTTTCCACTTTAACATGAGCAAGTTAACTTCTTCAAGGCTCAGCTTCTCATCTATAGATGGGAATTACCCTAACACCTACCACTCCAGGTTAGGTGCATAGACTCCTCTGATACACACATGTATGAAGTGGCGGCTAGCTATTCTCTCTATATATATTATTTTTTTGTTTTGGTACTAGGGATTGAACCCAGAGGTATTCTACCTCTGAGCTACACTCTCAGCCTTTCCCCCTTTTTTAAAAAACAGGATCTTGCTAGATTGTTTACAGCCTCAATATGTTGCTTAGGCTACTCTTGAACCTGAGATCCTCCTGTCTCAGCCTCCCAAGTACTGGGATTACAGGCATGTGCCACCACAGCCAGCTCTTGTTCTCCTTTTTTTACATCATTCCATTGTGAGCACATTTTCCCAGTTGTAAATAAAGTAACCCCTCTCTCTTTCCTCTTCCTCTCCTGTCTCCTCCAGGAGGACAGGAGGTGAGCCAGGTCCTTAAAGATCAGATTCTCAGGTCCCATGTCCTATGCCACATCTGCTATGACAAACACTAGAAGGCAACCTTCTGTGCCTTCACAATGGAAGGAAATGCTAAATTTCATGTTGAAGTCCATCAGAATAGAATTGCAATTCTTTATTTTCCAGGTCACAGGCTAAGAAGTTGGATACAGACTGCACCATAAGCATTTTCTTTACTACTAACCCTTTACAAACACAGTTTTAAATAATAACCTAACCTGGATTTATGGAGAAATGGATGAGTGAGTGTAGAGGGGCAGATGGTGTGATAATGGATGTGCTGGGGTGAGTCCTCAGCTCAGGAGCTCGGGATCTGCAGGGCCCTTGGCTAACTTGACAGCAAAGAATTTTGGAATGTGCCAGTCAGAGACATGGACAGAGGTTTATTTGGGGAAAAGGAAAGAAGTACACAATTCAAGAGAGAATGTGGGCCACCTCAAGATGAGGAAGGCATTTGGGGGAGTGCAGGGCACTTTTCTGAGAGGGGACTTTTGTGAGGGGTGGGCTAGAGGAGGTATGTGAGGATGATCTCAGTCCTGTGGTCCCCAAGGTGGTTCATGGTGGTCTAGTGGTCTGGTCAACTTTAGGGAGGATGATCTCAGTCCCATAGTCCCGAGGTGCTTCCTTGGTGGTCTGGTGATCTGGTGGTCTGGTCAACCTTAGGATGCTCAGGTTGATTGAAGTCCTCATTATCTGATTGACTGATAAACTGGAGAGTGTCCTAAATTACGGATTTCTCAAAATACCCTACCTATCTTGTTATCAATGCACAGGGCAATTATAGTTTCTTTTAGTTAACTCTAGGATCTACAGATTTCCCAGGCATTTGGGAGACTCAGGCCTGGGAAAGAGAACTGGTTTGGAGAGTAAAGGCTGAAGCACGCAACTTCAGATTCTTATACTAAAATTATATTTTACTTTTCCTTCCTATCTGTCTCCTTTCTACCTACTTACTTCTTCTAACCTACATCAGATGGGCATGCAGAGAGGCAGACAGATTGGGAAGGTGAAGACATCTAGCAGGTGTGAATGTACACCTGAGTGAGATGAGGCTGCATTGTGTGTGCAAATAAGGACACTGGTACACGTTCCAGCTCTGCCACTCACAAGTAACTCTGGGCAAGCGACTTGACTTCATCCCTTCAAGTCAGGGGTCCTTGTCAGTGTGAAAGGGCGAATACCGTGAAGTTCATAGAGAGGTGGCTGGGACAGTAGGCTTTCAAGTGGCTTTGTTAGTAAGTTAAGAAGAAAGACAGAAAAGGACACCTGTTTCCCAAGGTTCTAAAGGTGTCCACCTTTCACCTTCCCTTTTTTTTTTTGTGGTACTGGGGATGGAACCCAGGAACATTCTACCTCTGAGCTGCACCCTCAGCCCTATTTTTTTATTTCTTATTTTGAAACAGGGTCTCAGTAAGTTTCAGAGAGCCTCACTAAGTAGCTGAGGCTGGCTGCGAACCTGTGATCCTCCTGTCTCAGGCTCCCAAGTACAGGGATTCCTGTCTCAGGCTCCCAAGTACAGGGATTACAAGTGTGCACCACCATACCCGGCTCACCTTCCCATTTTAAGATTTCGCGCCTTTTCTTCTGTAATTCCCTCAATCAAAATTACCTGAAATACTTTGTGCTCCTCAAAGACATCACTTTCTCCTCCACTTAGCCCTTCTCTGACTTAGAGACTTCCAACCAGTTACCCAGGGCTCTCCCTGAGGGCAGGAAGTGGGATTAACCCTTTCCCTAATAGCTCCAGACTGTCACCTGTGTAAAGAATGTTGCTCTCAGCTGGGTGGGCGTGGTGATGCAAATTTGTAATCCCAGTACTTAGACTGGGATCTGAGGATTCAGGTTTGCAGCCAGCCTCAGCCACTTAGTGAGGCCCTCCGCAACTTAGTGAGACCCTGTTTCAAAATAAAGAATAAAAAACAGGACTGGGGCTATAGGTCGAAGGTAGAATGTCCCTGGGTTCAATCCCCAGTGCCACACACACACACACAAAAAGAATGTTGCTCTCAACTTGGAGCACATGCAATCACACGCATGTCAGGAAACCAACAAAATACTGAATGAATGATACAAACGAAAATGCCTGGCCTCCCAAGAAGTCCACTTTGTGCTATCA
Organism: Graphiurus murinus; assembly: GCA_004027655.1. Classification (NCBI taxonomy): domain Eukaryota; kingdom Metazoa; phylum Chordata; class Mammalia; order Rodentia; family Gliridae; genus Graphiurus; species Graphiurus murinus. The sequence continues at coordinate 41,489 of PVLC010001390.1, forward strand.
ATAGTTGGGCATCAGCTGGGCATGGTGACCAGTGCCTATAATCCCAATACTTGAGAGGCTGAGACAGGAGGATCACAGGTCCAAGGCCAGCCTCAACAACTTAGCAAGATTCTTAGCCACATATCAAGACCCTGTTTCAAAATAAAAAATAAAATAGGGATGGGGATGTAGCTCCGAGGTAGAATGTCCCTGAGTTCAATCCCTAGTACCCCCGCCCCCACCACACACACAATTTAGACATCAAAAGATGGCCACTGAAATGAGCTTGGTGTCCGATCCCTTCTAGGTGGCGCGTGCCCCACTTTTTCAGGAGAGGACAGTCTGGAAAATTTGCTGAGCCATGGGGTAGAAGAGAGTGAAGGGCAGGAAGAAAGCCTGGACTCAGGGGTAGGGCTTAGGGGTGGAGGAAGGAGGAGGAGGCCCAGAGACTAAGGCCCCTCCCAGGTGGCTAAATCCTCTCCCCAGCCCAGCTGGCTGCCTCTGGGAGGAGGGGGATGATTCCTCCCTGCTCCAGCCCTCCCCACCCAGTTGCTGGAGGACTTCAACATGCAAATTTAATTGCTTTGCTCTCCTCCTGCTTAAAGGGATTCTTTGCTTTTCCTGTTCTCAGTCTCAAGACCAATTTTCTGGAGGCCGGAGAGGAGCATTACCACACTTTCCAGGTATCTAAGAATAATTCTTAAGTGTTTTTTTGTTTTCTTTTGTTTGTGTGTGTGTGTGTGTGTGTGTGTGTGTGTGTGTGTGTGTGTGTGTCGAGCCCACAAGCATTCTACTTCTGAGCTACATCCCCAGCCCTTTTTATTTTTATTTATTTTGAAACAGGGTCCCTAAGTTGCCAAGGCTCCTAAACCTGGATCCTCCTATCTCAGCCTCCCAAGTACTGGGATCACAGGTGTATAGCATCAAACCCGGCTACTTTAATACTTACACAGTTTGTATTGGTGCATTGTAATGGTACATGATAGTGAGGTTCATGGTGATTCATTCACATACGCACATGACATGATTTGGTCTGTTTCCTTCCCCACACCTGCCCTTTCCCTTCCCTCTGTCCTCTCCTTATCCCCTTCCTCTACTCTACTGGTCTGTCTCCTGTCTTCATGGAGTCTCTTTTCTTCCCTTTTTACTCTGGCTTCCTCATATGAGAGAAAACACGTGGCCCTTGGTCTTCTGAGCCTGGCTCATCTCACTCATCATCATGTTCTCCGGTTATATACATCCGTCCACCTGCAAAGAGCACAACTTTGTTCTTTGTGACTGTGTAAAGCGTCAGTGTGTGTTTATATTTTCTTTATCTATTCATCTGTTGAAGGAAACTTCAGTTGGCTCTATAACTTGGCCATGGTGAATTCTGCTGCTATAAACGTGCACATACATGTGTTATCAGCAAAGTTTCTCCTCAGTTTAAATATTAATTGCTTCCTGAATGGGCAGCATTCATGCAAAAACAGCACACACACACACACACACACACACACACACACACACACACACAAATATTAGGGAATACGAAAGATTTATTCAGTGAAGTGATGGCACCATGTAAGGAAGATTGAGATAAAAAGGAGAAGGGGGAGCTGGGGATGCAGCTTAGTGGTAGAGTGCTTGCCCAGCATGCATAAGGCCCTGAGTTCAATCCCCAGTACCACCCAAACAGAAACACAAAACGGAGAAGGGGGTTGGGTAACGATCCAGAGAAAAGTGTCTGGAATGAGCCTCTTACCGGGCTCCAGAATGACATGGGACAAGAGCTGTGCTCTGATTCACAGAAGCCAAATCAGGGAGCCAACCTGGGTGTCCATCAACAGATGAATGAACTACAAAACTATGAGAGACGCACACGACAGAATTCTACTCAGCAATCAAGAAGAACAAAATCAGCCGGGCATGGTGGCGCACGCTTGTAATCCCAGCATTCGGGAGGCTGAGACCAGAGGATCCGGGTTCGCGGCCAGCCTCAACTACCTAGTGAGGCACTCCGCAACTTAGTGAGACCCTGTTTCAAAATAAAGAATAAAAAAAATAGGGCTAGGGGTATAGCTCAGAGGTAGAATGCCCCTGAGTTCAATCCCCAGTTCCGCAAAAAAAAAAAAAGAAGAACAAAATCATGTCATTTGTAGGAAAATGGAAGGACCTGGAGAACATTATGCGAAGTGAGATGAGCCAGCCACAGAAAGGGAAGGGTCATATGTTTTCTCTAATATACAGAAGCTAGGGAGTAATTGGGATACCCAGAGGGACTCCAGATAATGGAGGAGAAACTCCAGTGGAGCCAGGGAGGTGGTCTAGGGGAAGGGGTGGGGAGAGGGAGGTCAGTGAAGGAATCACTTCCATCAACATTGTGCACGTATGTGAGAACACCAATGTCAATCTCAATATGCTGTGTGGGGAAGAGGGGCGAGCAGGGAGGGAGCTGGGGAAAGCTCCTGCCCCCACAAAAATATATAAATGAATAGATAAAAAGAGTTATGCTCCAGAGAGGAAGGAAGAGTCTGGAGCAGTCCGTTTTTAGGAGTAGAAAGTGGCATGAGTCTTTCAGGAGGTGAGTCTTGTTCATTCTGGAAACCTCTCCTCCTAATGTGCGTGCCTTGGGGAGGTCACTATCTCTTTTTCTCCCTGTAGTTTAGTGCACTGTGGGCACTTTAGTGACGCTACCTTGTCTCTGTCTTTCCCATGAGGAGGGATACTTACACTGTAGTGATTACGCATTCTTTGCCACTTCTCATGGAGAGGGGGTCTAAGTGAGGCTCTGCCTGGGGAGAGGGGGGCTTAGCCTTCTGATGTCCCTGTGGTAGTCTAACCACAGCTTTGTTCATTTAAAAGGGTCTCTTTAATTTCCTCCCTCAAGCACTTTAGTTCCCGAATCCCATTCAACTCTATATGCTCATGTCTAATTAGCTACCTGACACGTAAATTCTGTACTTTAATTCCTTTGGAATGATACTGAAGAGTGGTACATCTGGGTCATATGGTGGGACCAGAGTAATTCTTTTTTTTGTGGGGGCGGGGGAGTGCTGGGGATTGAATCCAGGGGTGTTCTACCTCTGAGCTATACCCCCAGCCCTACTTTGTTTTTTTGTTTTGAAACAGGACCTGGCTATGCTCCTGAAGCTGACCTTGAACCTGGGACCCTGTCATGCTCATCTCTCATTTGTATCATCAGCCTCATTTGTCTTCTCAGCTCTTGCATGCCCTGTGTAATGAATGCCCTCTATTAAATTCCAAAATGTTGAAATGCTGGCCTGTTTTCCTGACTGGACCCTGATAGACACATTCATGATATGTATTGGCTCATTTAATCTCCCAACACCACTATGAAGTAGGCACCAATATAATTTTCACTTTCAGACAATGAAACTAAGGGAAATTAAGGGACTTGATTTCTATCACTCAGCCTATAAATGACATTAGCTGGGTTCCAAAAATAAATTATAGGAAACCTAACACTGAAACTCTCCCTTGTGTCTTAGATCCTCACACTATAGTTTTTTGGGTATTTGTTGATTTTATTCTAATTAACTGTGATTTCTGGATATAGGGAGTAGGTTCTTTTTTTTTCCCTCAGATATCGTGCATTTTTTTCTTCACCCACTGTCATGGTTAGATGGAGAATGTCCCCCTGAAGAGCTCGTGTTAATGTTCAGGGTTGATATAGTTAAATCATGAGGGTTGTAGTCTCATCATTGTGAAAAGTCATTGTAATGGATTTACTGGGCTGTAACCTAGATAGGCAGGGTGCAGTTAGAGAAGGTAAGTCTCTGGGGGACTGTGCTTTTGTCTTGGAATCCCTTTGCTTGCTTGCTGTCTCTGCTTCTAGTCTCTATAATATGAGGCCAGAACCCTTGCTGTCTTCCTCTCTCTGTTTCTGGCCACAATGCCCTGAGATCCACAGATATAACTTGGCTTGACATGGACTGAAACGCCAAGATCTGCAAAACTGCGAGCAAATAAATCTTCCTTCTTCTACGTTGTGAGGTTGGTCATCTTGGATTATACCAGTGAGAATGTTACCCGACACACCCACTGTGTGTTTAGTTTAGTGAAATACAAACCCATCTTCCAGAGCCAGGTGTGATGGCACATGCTTGTAATCCCAGTACTTAGTGAGGCCCTCCAAAACTTAGTTAGATCCTGTTTCAAAATAACAACGAACAAAATTGGACTGGGGTGTACCTGGAGGTAGAATGCCCCTGGGTTCAAACCCTAGTACCAAAAACAAAATAAAACAAACAAAAAACCCATCTTCCCAAATAATGCCACACTGAGTAGGAGAGACTTGTCCCTAAGAATCCTGTTCAGTATTCCTTCTTAGGGGTCACTTCTCCCTGAGAGACTTGTCAAAAGAACCAGAAAGCTTTCCAGATCTCATTTGCATGTGGAGTTTGACCCTAAAACCTCAAGCTTAATTTTGCAAGGAATGGTGACTTAAGTTGAATCAGGTTTGCCGAGTTGTTAACGTGCTGGTATATGCGTGGGTAGAGGGGGAGGAAAATGACTATCTTCATGGTCATGAGAAAAGAATTTTGACCCCCGAGATGTTTCCCTGAATCTTATGCCCATTACATACATTTCTTTTGAGTGATGCCAAATTGCATTGAGCAAAAACAAATCAATCTTGTGATCTTAAATATTTAAATTGTGCAATTTACTTATTGTAGAACTGTACTTTAGTCTTTGAAATCATGGGCAGCTAGGGCCATCTGGTGTGTAGCCATGTAATATCTCTCTCTCTCTCAATCTTTTTATTAAGAATCATTGTAATTCAGTCATCTTTACAAATGCAAACCACGGCTTATTTGCAAACTTAAGGTTTCTAAAACCCATTATAATCTTGTTAATCAAGATTGCCTGCTCACAGATTCTTGTTAGAACAAAGTGAAAGCCACCAGAACGCTAAAATCCAGGGGGCCAGAAATGAGGCAGCAAGCTGAGGGAGCCAGTAAGGAGGGAGCAGAAGATGTAGCCCATAGGTTGGGGTTATGGGTGCATGATGTGTGAGACCATGAAATCAGGAGAGAAAAAAACAAATAGACCTGCCCTTGGGTGTCCTCATATGTCACCGCTGTTGCAGTTCAGCTCCCATGAATTCCGACTACAAACTCTTCTGCTTGAATCAGTCACTGCTTGTAATCAAAAGAGCCTGACTAAAACAATGTGTTGGAGTAAACAAAAGTGATAGAGATCCTGAAATCTGGTATTCTAATCCTTAAAAGTTCCCAAATGCCTCTAGGTCTTATGTTTTTAATCCTCTGATAGAATGCAACAGATAAGACATAGGAAGAGGGGAAGATGAAATCTTGATTATTATTTGGGATCATAATTGGTGTCTTGTCTGCCTAGCCAGATTTCTGCCAGCCCTGACCTGTGGAGGGGCCGGGATCTGAGAGGCAGGTGCACAAGTTCAATGCCTCGGAGTTCTGCGGTCAGCACCTATGCTGCAGCCAGCCAGGTCCCAGTGCCACAGAAATAGGCTCCACAACGCCTGCAACGAATCTGTGCAGAACTTAACTTGATTTGCAAGTTAATAATCTCTGAATTTACTGCCAGGAGAGTTGGGTTTCTCCACTGGCAAATTCCAGAGACATTTTTAGTCTTCACAACAGAGACAGAGAGAGAGAGAGAGAGAGAGAGAGAGAGAGAGAGAGAGAGAGAGAGAGAGAGAGAGAGGCTACTGGCATCTAGTGAACAGAAGCCAGAGATGCTGCTTCACATTGCACAGACGGCCCCCAAACCGAGGATTTTCTGTGTCAAATGTCAGCAGTACTGAGGTTGAGACACTCTGGCATGGATGGCAGGAGGAGCCTGGGTTGCTGGGGAGGTGCTGGTGGTGCGGGGCTTGTTGAATGTTGACCCGGAAGTTTGGAATTCTACAAGCAGGACCGCCACCTTGAGCAGGACAACCCAAGATTGGTCGAAGCAGTCGCTCCTAGAGCAGAAGCCACAGTCACTGGGGGAAACCGAAGCTTATCAGTTTGACTTTACCCGTTCCTTTCCTCACTATCAGGGGGCTTTGTGAACTCATTTCCTATTCATATAAAGGACAAGTGGGCCAAGGAGAAGGAGCTAAATCCAGGTAAGCAGAAGAGCAGCAGATGAATGACAATAGATAAAAATATACGCAGATTTGAAAAAAGCCACATTACCGGAGTAGGATAAAGGAAATAAAAAGAGTAGGTGAAAAGGAGACAAAGGGCAGGACATGGAAATCCTATTTTCATCTGCCGTGCTGCATGCCTTACCAGACCAGACACTCCCAAGTCACTCCCAAGTCTCTGGGAAATCTATAAAGCTTAGTTACTAGAAATTCACCCACTTGTGAAAATCACCTTGTGTACTGTTAATCAGCCCATGCAATAAGTAGATTAGGCAAAGAGAGATACAATCTTTTAAGAAAACTATAATTAGCTGGGTGTGGTGGTCCACACTTGTGATCCCAGTATTTGGGAGGCTGAGACAGGAGGATGGCAGGTTGACAGCCAGCCTCAGCAGTGAGAGGCCCTCCAAACTTAGTGAGACCCTGTTTTAAAGTAAAAAATAAATAGGGCCAGGTGTAGCCCAGCGGTAGAATGCCCCTGGGTTTAATCCTCAGTACCGCACTTGCACACACACACGAAATCCATAACTTAAGGGATTTTCCAGTGTTATCTACTGATCATTGGATATTGGAGACCGTGTCAACCTAAGAATCCCGAGAACAGCCTGACCACCCTAAACGGTCTGGGAGCAGCCCGATGTCACCCCCACGTACCTGCCCATGCCCACCCTCACCAAGATTCCTTTAAAACGAAGAGCCTGAGACCCCCAAAGTAGCTTACGCTCTTGAGATAGCCCGCACTCTCCCTTGCTTCCCTAAATATACCTCGTGTCCATTTGACACATCTTTAAGTTTATTCCTGTGATGTCTGTCACGAACCCCACTTGTTCTGAGTTGAGTGAGGTTCCCCCTTTCTGACCTCCTCCAGTAAGTAATATTGTCATCGAGATAGGACAGCTGGCCCAATGAAACTAAATAGTGCTTTAAGGTAGCTTTTGGCTGGGCATGTTTGGGAAAGCATGTCCCCTCTTAAATAGCATGCAGGAATCCTCCAGCAAGAATTAATTTAAGATTTAAAGTCCCAAAGCAACATGGTCACTACCCTTAAATCATGCAGTTTTTTTTTTTTTTTTTTTTTTTTTTTTCCTGATGAAGGTTTGCATTTGCTGAGACCTAGGCCAGAGAAACCGTGGATTTCCCTATAACATGGAGCTGGGAAGCAAGTTCTAAACAAGGAATATTTTGGAAAACTCCTCAGGCAAGGTCACATTGAAAATGTGCTTCAGGCTTTAAATACAGGACATTTAGAGATAAAATACTTCTTCAGAGAGGATTTGAGAACTACTGCTTTGTTAATTCAAAGTTGTTTTTTTTTCCCACTAGGTTGATTCACAGAGGACCTAACCTAAAAACCACATTCTTCCATTTATTTATTTATTTTTATTTACTTATTTATTTTGCTATACTGGGGATTGAACCCAGGAGCATTCTGCCTCTGAGCTAAATCCCGAGCCCTTTTTTTTTTTTTTTTTGCAGTCCTAGGGATTGAACTCAGGCATTCTACCTCTGAGCTACACCCTCAGTCCTATTTTTTATTCTTTTTTTTTTTTTTGCGGTACTGGGGATTGAACTCGGGGCATTCTACCTCCGAGCTACACCCCCAGCCCTATTTTTTATTCTTTATTTTGAAACTGAGTCTCACTAAGTTGCGGAGTGCCTCACTAGGTAGCTGAGGCTGGCCGAGAACCCGGATCCTCCAGTCTCAGCCTCCCGAATGCTGGGATTACAAGCATGTGCCACCACGCCCGGCTCTGTTCTTTATTTTGAAACAGGATTTCACTAAATTTCAGAGGGCCTCATTAAGTAGCTGAGGCTGGCTGGGAACCCGGATCCTCTGAAACAGGATCTCACTAAATTGCAGAGAGTCTCACTAAATAGCTGAGGCTGGCCACCAGCCTACTATCCTGTCTCAGCCTCCCAGGTACTGGGATTACAAGCGTCTGCCACCACACCCAGCTTCCTCCATCTATTTATTTAATCAACTTGCAGGTATAGACATTTTGCAAAGTGGTAGGTGCTATGTCCATTTAGTTGGAAGTAGACAGATGAGTAATTGTAATACAGCAATGGGATCTCAGCTGCCAGGAATTCTCTGCTTTCTTCTAACTGTGCTTCCTAGGGTAGTTAGCTATCACAGAGGTGTGGGGTATGTGTAAGGATAGCCCAAGGATTCCTGACCATTACCATTAAGCCCTCCATAAATGTTAGCCATTACTATCAACAGAATCATGCCAGGGCCGGGAGATCATTAGGGACCAGCATTTACATTTTAAGCTTTCCAATATAATATAATATCGCATTTATAGCACAACAAAGTAGATGAATCAGCCTAAGTGATGGCAAGCCCTGGGAAAGTATTTTATTTTTATTTTTTGGTATTGGAGGTCAAAACCAGGGGATCATACCTTCCAGTTACACCCCCAGCTCTATTTTATTTTATTTATTTATTTTTTATTTCGAAACAAGGTCCTGCTAAGTTGCTGAGGGACCTCGCTAATTTGCTGAGGGTGGGGCTACGGACGCGCGCCACCCCACCTGGCTCTTGAAAGTTTCTAATCAGGAAAGTCTACTGTGCAAAAAGGCCCTAAAATAAGGAGGGGCTGGAATTCAGAACGCCATCCTTAGAACCCTTCCTTTTGCTCCACTTCCTAGTCTAGGTGGGCCTGGACTACATTTCCCAGGATGCCCGACTTCTAGGGCTCCTGCGGGATTGGACAGAACAACACGGAAGTGGTTACAGGTCGCCCAGCAACGGGCGGAGTCTTGGACCGTGACTGGATGAACACGCCTCTTCTCTACTGTCAGAAGAGTGACGAAACTCCGCTCCATCTCCGAATTTGCAGAGCGGTCTCCGGCCTTTCCTTCCAGCCGAGCGGCTGCACTCGCCCCCTCACGAGCTTTCGCTGCAGTTCTCCTCAAGCTCCGCCCCCTTTTTACCGGCCGGTACAAAACCAGGAGACTGGATTCCGGTTGCGGAGTCGGCGGTGCGGCTCTGAGCGGCGCAGTGCGCAGGCGCGAGCGGTCGGTTCCGACGCGCGCGGCGCTCGGTTGAAGCGGGAGTGAGTTCCTGGACAGGGAACCTACAGCGGGCTAGTGGGCTAGCGTGCGAGCTCCTCTTCCATCCGCCATGGCAGCCCTGCGCTACGCCGGCCTGGACGACACGGACAGCGAGGACGAGCTGCCCCCGGGCTGGGAGGAGAGAACCACCAAGGACGGCTGGGTTTACTATGCCAAGTAAGGGGGCCGCAGTGGGTCCGGGCCGGGGACGCACCTGGAGGGCGCGCACCTGCAAGCCTTGCCCTGGGAGCACTGCGCCGCCCAACTTGACCAGGGCCGGGCCAATTTGCAGTGATCACTAAAGGCTCGAGGTCCTGGGCAGCGGCCGGCCCCATTGTGGGCGCTGGGTCAAGCGGGGTCGTCTGGCAACGTCCAGGCACGCCCGCTGCTGTTCAGGACGCAGCACTGCACCATGCGTGGTGGCAGATGGTCTTGTTCTAAAAATGCAGAAATTAAAAAAAAAATGCAGATGTCCAGCTCCGTCCTTGGGGGTCAGGGTTGAAGGCCTAGGGGTATATATATATATATACATATATATATATATATTTTTAAACAAATACAATAAATCGTTTCACTATTGGGAACCCTAGCAGAGCTAGGTTTCTCAATCACTTAACTGTGTGACCCGAGATCATTAAAATAACTCAGTTTTCTCATCTGCAAAATGGGCTGATGTGAAGGTCCATTCAGGCACTGTGCATAAAGCATTTAGCTCAGGAGCTAATAGATACTCTGTTCGATCTTTTAATCTTTCCTGGTGTGTGTGTAGTCCGGGCAGTGCCTCCTAGGTTAGATTCTAGCATCACCTGGGGAATGTATTAAATACAGACATCGGATCTCCATAGAGAATCTATTGCAGCAGACTCCCCACTTGGGCAATCTTTATTTATTTTTTTAAGTTTTCTAGGTGAATGGATTATCACTTGGCTTTGAGAAACAAATAAGTGTGTAAATTAGTGATGTTTCAGCACGTGGGAGCCATTTACAAAAAATAGCTTTTCCTAGGTCCCCCTTCCCGAGATTATGAGTTAGTTTGGGCTCTCTCCTTCCCCCTTGGTTGGTGGAGTTCTTCTCAGGTGATTTTGATCTACGAAAAGTCCTGAACACTGCTGTTTTGCGGGTCCAGGTAGAAAGAAACAAACAAGACACTTTGGTGAATTCATTTGTTCAAGACATACAGAGATCCTAAGTGCCAGGCCCCTTATTGGAACCTGGTCATACTGAGGTAGTAAGACCCACTTGGCATCTTTTTTTTTTTTGGTGGTAGCACTCCACCTTTTAGCTACATCCCAAGCCCCTTTAAAAAAATGTAGCCAGCAGGTAGCCATTCACTGCTGCAGGAGTCTAGAAGAATCTCCATCAGGCCCTAGCTGCTCCTACTACCTGGAGAGGTACACGCACAGTGCTCCTCTTCCTCCTTCACAGCTGGGCTTAAATGGTACTGCCCAAGAAGCACTCCTCAACCCCACTCCTTGGACTGGTTATTTTTCGTGTCTGCTTCTTGGTCCTTAGCATTATCTGTAGTATATGATCAAAGATTTCCTTTGTTCTCTGTCTCCCTACTGTGTAGCACCCAGGAGCTGTCAAAACCAAACCACAGATACAAAAACACATAGAATGGGCCAACAGTGAAGGTTACTGGAGGCTCTGGGCAGGTGAAGTACCAGGCTCCCACACACAGAGTTGCCCAGGACCACTTCTCTGCTCTCCAAACCCCTTCTGCCTCCTACTTTTTTTTTTTTTTTTTCCGGTACTGGGGATTGAACCTCCTAGCTATACTCCCAGTCCTACTTTTATTCTATATTTTGAAACAGGGTCTCACTAAGTTGCAGAGGGCCTCACTAAGTAGCTGAGGCTAGCCACGAACTAGGATCCTCCGGTCTCAGCCTCTCAAGTACTGGGATTATAAGCGCGCGCCACCACGTCCGGCTCTTCTGCCTCCTACTCAAAGGGTCTGTTATCATCTGGCTACTTATCCACCCGAAGCTCCACTGCTGCCCTTCAGGTTAGGGCCCGGGGCTCCTTTCTCTGGCTGGTCCTGTCTCCCCTTGCACCTTTCCTTACGTGGCGTGGCCTTTCCCATCTGCTTCCTCCCTGGGAACTCCACAGTGCCTATATGTCTTCGGAAGCCCTTCCTCTGCACCTCAGCAGCGTGTTAGGTCTTACACCCCATCTGCAGTGCGCAGACCCTCTCCAGACCCTCTCTCTGGTTCTGTGAACCCCTGTTCCTTGGCTCTTGGGACTGGTGAATCCCTCTCATGGATCTTAAGCCTGATTCCCAGCCATACCTCTTGGTCTCTCCTGACCCGAAAGCATCCTGGCCCTTCTTTTTCCTCCTCTGTCTGGAAACAACACTTGTTTTTCTCTTGGAGTTTGGCAGACTTTGCTAATGGCTGTCAGACCACCCTTGGGGTCCTGCCAAGTGTCCTCCCCTGCTCTGCTGCAGGGCCATGCCCAAGGTCAGAGGTCTGAGCCCCCTTGTGATCTCAGGGTCCTGTAGATACTCCCTTTGCCCGAGCCCCATCCTGCGGTGTGGATGCAGTTGGAGCCATAATCCACCATGGGGGACTCAGACACCTCCAAACCACATGTGTCATGTGACTCCCAAGCCTACCAGGCTGGGGCGGAGCTGGCCGGCCTCTGGGCCATTCTGCTCCTGAAGCCATTGTTAAGCACAGAGAGCTGGTAGGTCAACCCCTCAGCCGTCCCAGGGCGGCCCCTCTGTGGGGCAGGGGTCACAGGGCCCAGGACCCAGTGTCAGGGCTGTCCCTGTAGTCACCAGGGCCTTCCTCCCCTGTCTCCGCTTTTTTTTTGAGGCCAGCCTCACACTGTCAGGACACATTTCTTCATCTACGTCTGACTCCAGATCTCTGTGGTATCTTAAACTACGCTTTAAAGAGTTTAAATCTTACAGGAGCACAATCACAAGCAGTGTTCCTGGAGTGTGGTATAAAGTTAATTTTGATCCCTTGGTTTCAGTTAAGATTATTGTTAATTATCTCTTTCCATGACAAAAAGCTTATCTAAAGAAATAAAAAAACAAGGGCTTCTATTTAAAGGGGAATAACATAACACTGGAGACATGTGTTGTGATTTTCTCTTCATTAAAAAGTCATTTAAGGTTGTAATTAAAAGAACATTTTTTTAATTAATCTCGTGTATAAGTATTTACTTAAAATAATACTTCTGTTGAAAGGCAGGGCTCTTGGTTCTTCACATGTTAACTCATGGAGTCCTTTGGAACCCCAAGAAGTACATTCTGTTATGCCCATCTTACTGATAAGGAAACTGAAGCACAAGGAGCTTTAACAGCAACTTAGGGGTTACTTTCTCTTCTTTCTTTCTTTCTTTCTTTTTTTTTTTTGGCAGTACTGGGGACGGAATCCAGGAATGTTCTACCTTTGAGCTCCATCCCCAACCCTTTTTATTTTGAGACAGAGTCTAAGTTGCTCAGGCTGGTCTCCAACTTGCCATCCTCCTGCCTCAGCCTCCCAAATCACTGGGATTATAGGTGGTTGCTTTCTTGGGGCAGATTTATTTGCAGCTAGACTGAACGCTCTTTTGGTGTGGGTCCAGGAGACAAAGACTATTTTTTAATGTTGGCCCAAAGAAAGCATCCCTACATCTCTTATCTGGAAGAAGCACACTGCACTGCAAAGCAAGGAGCAGGGTGTTGGACGTTCCTGCATCATTTGTATTTTTCTAGTTGCCGTTCCCTTCAGTTTGCAAGGATAAGCAGGAGGGGCTTTCCTGGTACTCCCTCCGTGTCTACGAGGTGTGTGATCCTTAAGATGGAGTCGGAGCTCCCCTCTTTGCAAGTGTGACGTGGTGGTGGTTGATGTACAGAGTTGGAGCTTATTTTTGCGATAGGGAGTGCTTGAATGATTTAATCCTGCTCTGAGTACTGAGCAGGCATCCTGCATCTTACCTTTCCAGCAGCTCTGTGTGACAGCCATGGCAGGGGATTGGCTAGCTGACTATGGCTAGACCTGGAGCCCAGGCGTTCTGTTCTGCCCGCTGCTCCTGTTTCCCTGTGCTGTGGAGGAGGCCTGGGTGCCAGACCAGGAGCCAGCAGTTCCTGAAAAGACACACCTTGCTTGTGACTGGCAAAATTTTACAGAAACTTCATGCTGTCTCTATTGATTTTCTTTAACCTAAGCCAGGTATGGTGGCGCACACTTGAAATCTCAATACTTGGGAAACTAAGACAGGAGAATCGCAGGTTTGCCGCCAGCCTCAGCAACCCTTGTGAGTCCCTCTGCAACCTAGTGAGGCCCTGTTTCAAAATAGAATTGGGCTAGGGGTGTAGCTTGGAGATAGAATGCCTCTGAGTTCAATCCTCAGTCTCACACACACACACACACACACACACACACACACACACACACACAAAATGTTTTTTTTTTTTTTTTTTAACATAATGGATATGGAAGGAGTATCCAAAATTTACAATCTGGATATCAGTGATTGTGACTATTTTCTCTTTTAGCAAGAGTATGTGAACTTCTATGAAATCCAACTTAGCCTTCAAATGTCTCCTGCAGCCCCTGCCTGTCTCCCTGGTGGATACCTTGCCACCTGGTGACAGGTGCTTCTAGCTGTTGGCCCATTATTTTAATTATAACTGTGTGTTGTTCTGAGATAAAATGCTGCGTTTGGCACTGAAGTCAGGTCGGTTCGTATAACTGATTTGTACACGATAATGGTGTGCACTTTGGAGGGTTTAATATTCCTGGTTGGTGCGCAGCCCTCTATACGCAGGGTCCTCATAGCAGCCCCTGGGGTCAGCACTAGGATCCCAGTTGTTTCCATCTTTTTTGGTACTGAGGATTGAACCCTGGGGCATTCTACCTCTGAGCCACAACCCCATTCCTATTTTTTTTTTTTTTTTTTTTTTTTTACTTTGAAACAGGGTCTCAAAAAGTTGCTGAGGGTCTTACTAAGTTGTTGGCCTTGAACCTGTGATGTTCCTGTCTCAGTCTCCCAAATACTGGGATTACAGGTGTGCACACCATGCCTGGCGGATGGTTTCTATTTTGCAGATGAGAAAATGGAATCTGAGAGGTTGAGTAACTTCACCCAGAGGTGCACAGCTTGACGACCCATGGGGCTGTCTTGTAGCAGACTGGTTGCAGGCTAACTACCCCTCGGGAGCACCTAGGGCTCAGTGCTCAGCAAAACACTTCCAAGTCACATCAGTAGAAAGGATAAACGTTTTCGGAAGATTAGCATTATATCCGACTTATATTTAAATATTGGCATTATAAATGAGACATTATGCATTTTGTCAGTAAATCCTAGACTAAAACTAAAACATAAAAAGCAAAGAACCTTTTGAAAGATTCTTAGAACTTTCTAAAGTTGCCCCTACAGCTGGAGGCCTGGTCCTCTTTCTCCGCCCCCCCGCCCCCCACCCCAACCTGGTAGCCTCCAGGGGGAAAGAGTCCTGCAGGATCCATTCTGCTTCCAACCCAAGGGTTATAACCTGATACAATCAGTAATGTTAGGCTCTTTTTATTTTTATTTTTTGAAAGTTCATTTTTCCTATTCTTGAGAGTGGGTATTATCTGGACAAGAGAGAGAAAAAAGAATTGATTAAATTGTTTACTTTTTGGAAATATTAACATTTACTTACTGCCTTGTGGATTTTTAAAATTATTATTATTGGTGCACTGTAATCATACATCTTTGTTAGGTATAAGCTGGTAAAGGCATACATGCACACATCTCTCATTTAACCTTTCCCCAATTCCCACCCCATTCCCTCCTCCTCCCTCAAGTTCAGTTCAGTGATTGACCCCATATGTTTGCATAAGTACATCATGTTTCCCCCGCCCCCATCACCCTCAGTCAAGTCACCCCTTGCTCATCCAAGGATTCTCCTTCTTCACCTAGAGTCCCTCTTATGACCCACTTTCTCCCTGGCTTCTACATATTAGGGAGAGCATATGCTTTTTTTTTTTTTTTTTTTTTTTTTTTTTTTTTTTTTTTTTTTTTTTTTTTTTTTTTTTTTTTTTTTTTTTTACTTTTTTTGCTTTTTTAGCATAATGTTTTCCAGTTTCATCCATTTTCCTGCAAATGACATGATTTTGTTCTTCTTTATGGCTGAGTAAAATTCCATTGTGTACATATCCCATAGTTTTGTAATCCATTCATCTGTTGATAGACATCTTGGCTGGTTCCATAGTTTGGCAATTTTAAATTGTGCAGCTATAAACATAGATACACATGCGTTGGTCTGATAGTTTGGTTTCCGTTCTTTTGGGTAGATACCCAGAAGTGGTATTGCTGGGTCATATGGTAGGTTCATTCCCATTTGTCTGAGGATCCTCCATACTGTTTTCCAAAGTGGTTGCACTAATTTGCAATCCCACCAACAATGTATTAGGGCTCCCACTTCTCCACACCCTCGCCAGCATTTGTTGTTGTTTGTGTTTTTGATGATTGCCATTCTAATTGGGATTAAGTGAAATCTCAAGGTAATTTTTATTTGCATTTCTCTGATTGCTAATGATACTGAACATTTCCTCTACAGTCACACTGAAGAGAAGACTCAATGGGAGCATCCAAAAACTGGGAAAAGGAAACGAGTAGCAGGAGGTTTGTATGTCCTCATGAGGAGAGAATCTTGCACTGGAAGCATTGTGCGTGTGTGCGTGTGTGTGTGTGTGTGTGGGGGGGGGGTGTCCCAGGCAGCGAGGTGATGGTCACGTTGTCATTCTGGGAGGGCTTCCTGGTGGAGATCCATCAGGGTACTGGACTCCTCCTCCTCCCTGGAGCCCATGGGTTTGGCAAAAGGAGACGTGAGATCTTCCGGTAGACGAGGTTTCTTCCTGGTCTGAAACCAGAAAGTATTAGAGTAACTGGGGCCTTTGACTCACAGTTTTCCTACAGCTGCACTGCTTGTAAAGTCGCTCTTGGTGTATACTATGGAATCAAATACATTTTCAGTGTTTTATAGAATTCCATAAAGATCACCATGGCTGCTGGCTGGGTGGTTCTGAGCAGGTGTGCACTCCACGGAATAGACATAGAAAAATGAAACAAACAAACAAAAATGAATAAGAAGCTCCCTGTCCTTAAAGCGTTGAGGGTGCGGTTGAAGAGAGGACCTGCTCTGTAACATCAGGGGAAGCCCGGGAGCAGGCGCCGACCCACTCACTGATGGGTCTGTGAGCGCGTTCACGGGAGAGTGGATTGGAGCAGCCAGAATGAACGTCCACCAGAAAAGCAGGAATTGAGTGGGGCATTTTAGAGCGATCCAGAATGAAGCAGGGTTCCCCTTAAAGGCAGAGGCAGAAATGGGGAATCCAAATGGGGCGGGAGGCTTTGCGTGCCTGCCAGGATTGGGCGCCGCAGGTGTCAGTGGGAGGGATAGGCAGAGGGCGGGGCATGGGACAGGGGTGCAGCAGGGGCGGGGCATAGGGCAGGGCTGGACTTGCAGGCAGGGGGCGGGGCATGGGACAGGGGGCAGGGCAGCAGGGGCGGGGCATAGGGCAGGGCTGGACTTGCAGGCAGGGGGCGGGGCCGACAGGGCAGGGCTCCTCTGGAGCGGGGGCGGGGCTTCCATTCACAGCTCCTGGCAGAGACCTGTCAGCAGTCTCTCCTGTGTTTCAGATTTGCCATATGGATGGGAGCAAGAAACCGACGAGAATGGACAAGTGTTTTTTGTTGAGTAAGTGTCTACCTAGGAACTAGCCCTGGCCCTTTTGCTTTTTAATAGGGATTTTCAATTATGAAAGTAACGCACGTCCACTGTAGAAAAGTAGGAGTAGTGTAGATCCCAGTCATCTTAGCAGCTGTAACAATGGTAAATAGTTTTGGGTTATTCTTCTAGTCTGTCTTTTTCTCACCGCCTCCCGCAGTCTGTTTTCTATGTACATGTTTTTTTTTAACATAGAAAATGTACTGTGTGAATGGTTTAATATCCTGATTTTTCCCTATAATGTGAGATATCTCATATCTTTATATATTTTTAAAGAAGACGATATTTAATGGCTCTCGAGTATTATTTTGAACAGATGTACTATACACACACACACACACACACACACACACACACACACATTCACACACTACATCATTTTGGTACTAGGGATGGAACCCAGCCTGAGTTACATTGCCAGCCTTTTTTATTTTGAGACAGGCTCTTGCTAAGTTGCTGAGGGTCTTGCTAAATTGCTGAGGCCTCCCTCAAACCTGTGATCTCCTGTTTCGGCCTCCCAAGTAGTGGGATTATAGGTGTGTGCCACCATGCCCAGCTATACAGTAATTTATCAAGTTAGCTATTGAGTATTGACATTAAATTTGTATAGATTATTGGGAATCTATACATTTTCAAAGCATTCTTATCTGTAACATTTTTTTCACATGTCTGATTCTGTATTTATTTCAGCAACAACTAGCAATAGTAACTACCTATTTAGCATATAGCATGAACCAGGCATGATTATTTTCATCTTACATTTAGAGCATCAATATTCTGTATTTTCTTTTTTTGTGGTATTAGATATTGAACCCAGGGGTGTTCTACCTCTGATCACACCCCCAGCCATTATTATTATTATTTTAAATTTTGAAACAAATCGTCTCACTAAGTTGCTGAGCTTCTTGTTAAGTTGCCAAGGCTGGCCTTGAACCTGCAATAATCCTGTCTCAGTCTCCCAAGTTCTGGGATTACAGGTGTGTGCCACCACACCTGGCTAGCTTTGTTGGTTTTTAAGAAGTCAGTTGTAGAAGGTTTTAAATTTTGTCAAGTCCATGTTCTCCTGTGTAGTCTCTGGCTTTGTACGTGTGTTTTGCTTGGAAGAAAGAGGTCGTGAGACTTTATTTGTTAGAAACAAGAGTGATTTATTACGCAGGAAAGTGGGCTACAGGAGCAAGCATAGATATCAAAATAAATAATCACACTGCAGCATGCTGTAGGCAGAACGTCCGCTTACCGAATCTGGGTAAACAACACCATCAGGCATCCCAGGCTGGGAAGCCCCTGCAGACAGCCGACCGGAATCCTGATTGGAATGATTTAGGCAGAGTGCGTGATCACCCCATGGGTGAGCCTTCAAAGTCTTCAGTCCTCAGGGCATCCTTAATAGGACACCCAGACAATCTAGTCCTTAGGGTGCATACGCTGCACAGCCCACGTAAGCCTTGTGAGCCACGTGTATTCCATGTTCCCCAGGAAGTGGCCAGCTTCCCTGAGAAGGGAGAATCGCCTCCCCTCAGTGTTTACAAGACCCGGAGTTCTCAGGCTCCTTTCCTAGCTGAATGTCCAGTCTACCTGAACGTCAGGGAACAGGGCGTTGTGCTCTGTGAGCTTGTCACTTTATGTGCTTGTTGATACCAAGGTTTGGACAGTTTATTAACTACCCATACAACATATTACTGGAAACACTATTCCCTGAAATGGTTGAATGGAAATTGACCCAGAGCAGAGGGTCCCCAAGCGTGGTTTCTAGACCAGCAGCATCAGCAGCACCTGGGAACTTAGTGGAAGTAGACGTTCTCAGTTCCCCCAGACCTGGTGATGGAGCTGGCAGCCCATACTTTAACAAGTCCTTCAAGGGGCCTCTCATGGCCGCTAACTTGAGAGCCTTTGGTTTGCTCTAGAGAGAGGTCTTTCACCTTTTTTTCTGATGGGCCAAATAATTAGACTTTGGGGCCATATGGTTTCTTTTGCAGCTATTCAACTCTGCCGTTGTAGCGCTGAAGCAGCTATAGACAATGTAAAATGATGGTCATTGCTGTGTTCCAATAAAACTTTATTTACAAAAACAGGAAGTGAGCCAGACTTGGCCCGTAGGCTATAGTCTGTCATCTGCTGTTCTACTGTGGAAGAGCTGGTCCTCTCATTTCTCTGAACCTATTGCTGGAAGGTTTAACAGCTAGGTCCTCCTGTGTGTGTGTGTGTGTGTGTGTGTGTGTGTGTGTGTGTGTGTATGTGTTGGGATAAGCACAGATTTGTTACCATGATGCAGATACTTTTACCATAGCCAATTTCAAGCTACTGAGGTGAAGTCACTAGGAGTAGAGAAGAGAGAACTACATTTGGTTCATGTAACTCAGCGTGAGGCAGCTCCAGCCCCCCACTGCTCTGTTGTCTAACCTCGGGGTCATAATGATTATTTGGCAGGCTGTGGTTATCATTAAAATAAATCTCAGGAACTTAGTGAGGCCCTCGGCAACATAGCAAGACCCTGCTTCAAAATAAAAAAAAAAAAAATAGGGTGTAGTTAGAAGATAGAATGCCCTTGAGTTCAATCTCCAGTACAAAAAAAAAAAAAAAATTGGATTATTCCTGGGTCTTACTATTTATAGGGTAATGAATATAGAATTAAACTAAATAATTGTCTTTGAGGTGCTAGGGATTGAACCCAGGCCCTCACACACATGCTAGACAAGTGCCATATCGCTGTTACATCCTCAGCCCTAAACTATATAATTTTATATACACAGATACTTTTTTTTTTTTTTTTTTTTGTATTAGGGATTGAAGCCAGGGTTGTTCTGGCTCTGAGCTATACCCCTAGGCTTATTTTATTTTTTATTTTGAAACAGGGCTTCACTA
Source organism: Graphiurus murinus (assembly GCA_004027655.1). Classification (NCBI taxonomy): domain Eukaryota; kingdom Metazoa; phylum Chordata; class Mammalia; order Rodentia; family Gliridae; genus Graphiurus; species Graphiurus murinus. Next base: position 61,207 of record PVLC010001390.1, read on the forward strand.
AGTTCCTGAGGGCCTCACTAAAATGCTAAGGCTGGCCGAGAACCTGACATCCTCCTGTCTTAGCCTCCTAAGTACTGGGATTACAGGCATGTGCCACCACACCTGGCTATACAAATACATTTTAAATCATGAAATCTCATGTATCCTTAATAGTTTTAAAAATACTTAGTGATAATTTGGGATCTTTATTTTAAATCCCAAGAATACATTTAAAATGTAAAAAAATAAATTCTACTATAGGGAACAACCTGTTAATCCATATCTACTGATGTTCTTTTTTAAAATATTGTTTCTAAAGTTTTAGATCAACTCTGAATCAAAAGTAGAGTGCTTACATTATAATTTTACTAGTTGATCCATTCATATTTACAACAACTATGACTTTTATCATTTGGAGTTTTCTGTTTATCTACTAGTGTTTTTAGGGCCTTGCACGGGGTGAAGGGACTGAATTGAAATCTGTTGAGAAGAGTGGCTGACCAGCTGGGCATGGTGACGCATACCTACAACCCAAGTACTTGGGAGGCTGAGATGAGACAGGAGGATCACAGGTTGGAGATCAGCCTTGTCAATTTAGTGAGACTCTGTTTCAAAAGAAAATATAAAATCAAGCTGGGAGCGTTGCTCAGAGGTAGAATACTCCTGGGTTCAATCCCTAGTACCAAAAAACAAAACAAAACAACAAAAAAACCACAACAACAAAGAGAGTGGCTGATAGATCTCATGGCCAGATTTGCATGAATTATGTGAAAACCCAGAGCTTTCTCTCAAAGTCACCTTTGACGTGCAAGGACATGCAGCGGCCCTTGCATGTTCCAGTGTGTTAGGAAAGTCTTCGATGGCTGTCTCTCCCGGCAGCAGTGTCATCCCTCTGGCAGGCAGGCGATAGATTAAATGTGCTGGGATTCTTTTCAGATGTTAAAAACGAGCCTTCAGGACATGAACGATGGTTTGCCTAAACCATCAGAGGATCTTGCATTCACAAGTGTTGGCCTTCACTGCTTTCTCCTTTTCTTTGCAGCCATATAAATAAAAGGACCACCTACTTGGACCCAAGACTGGCCTTCACCGTGGATGACAATCCCACGAAGCCAACCACCAGGCAGCGCTACGACGGCAGCACCACGGCCATGGAGATCCTGCAGGGCCGGGACTTCTCTGGCAAAGTGGTCGTGGTCACTGGCGCTAACTCAGGAATAGGTAGGCTCTTAGTTGACTGTCAGTTTTTATTGTTTATTTTGTTTCATGACTGCCATTATGGAATCCACTTAACTCTAACGAAGTCTTTTGTATAGTGAGTCTATAATCTAAAAAGGTGTCCATAGCCTTTTTAGAGATTGTTTCATTAAAATCATGGCCTCTGTTGAAAGCCCAGTGTCACCGGGGAAGGCCGTGGAAGGACTGACCTTGAAATCCCAGAAAGCCTGAAGACTCAGCAAAAGATGGTGGCTATTTTGGTATCCAGGGATTAGAGACAACAGGCCCTGTGTCACAGTTTTTGACCTGGTCTGTGTGGCGTGCCGACATACTCCAATTACCTGGGTTATTCAAACCAGAACTGATTGGTAATGTGATACGGAGAGCAACAACATATCCTGACTTTGGAACAGAGGGTACTGCGGGTTTCCACTGGTCACTGAGCCTATCATTTTCCTTTGGGAACAGGATCTTATTTCTGTATAAAACTGGAGAATCCGCCCTTGTCTTAACCTCTGCATTAACCCTCTTCATTGCCGGGGTTTAGCACCAGTGACCATCGTGAGGAGGGTCGCTGGGTCCTTCCCCCAGCATCACGGGCTGTGAAGATGCTTGACCATCCCTCTTGAGGGGATGTTATTTTATTTGGGTCCATTTACATCAGTATGAGAATCGGTAAAATCCAGCTGCTTTTGAGGAAGGGTACGCATCCTCGGATTTGTTTACAGATACAGCAAATGGCTTTGCATTGGGCTGTCTTCTGTCAAATCTGCTCTGACCCTTTGACCTCTCCCGGCCCTCGCAGTGCTCTGCCCTCCCATTGGCCACTCTTAAGAGCTTATATCTCCTCCCCGCTCCTTTTTCTGTCTTTCTTAATTTGAATGGCTTCTTCCCAGCCCCCCAGAAACATTCCCAAGCATCTTCAGGGCAAGTGCAGAGGTGAAAATCTATTCTTGCAGGGTCTCTGAGTTCTGCAGAACTTTTGGCCACACCTGTCTACTAATGAAGCAGATGGAATTCTTTGAAAACTTGAAAGGGATTTATGTAAAATCAATTCTAAGAGCTCGTCCTGGGGCTCAGAATATGTACAGTCCAGTTTTACCAACTTCTGCTTCCAGGTAGATGCTGTACAGTCATCACTGATGTTAAACTGAAGCTGTGATATTTAAAAGAATAGCTGGGTCCTCATCCCCCAAGAAGCAATGTGCTGTGTTGATTATGTTGGCTCTTGTTGTGTTGAGTGTGTGTACCAATACAGTATAGAATACCTTAAAAATAAGAATCTAGGGACTTTAGGAAAATACCTGTTTATTTAACACTCACTTGGCCTGAAAATTAACGGAGAGATCTCGTTCCCTTACTCTGTCTTAGCTGGCGATTTTTTCTTTCACCAGTGAGATGTACCCATGCTGTTTATTTTCTGCAGAAGTGTTCAAGCTGCTCCGTCTGGTGTCAGACAGCAGACCCTGGCATCCGACTTGTGGACTTTCACAGATTGGCAAGGGCAGACTGGGGCGCTGTCTTCTGTGCCTCATGGAGTTGGTTTAAAACATGGAAAGCATTGTATCTGTGTGGAACTCTAATCCTGATAGAGAGATGAGATTTTGTGGGTCAGAATGGCCCTCAAGCTTCTAAGGGGGAAGGCTGAAAACTCTCTGTGCCTCTGCAGAGCTCTACTCCCCCCCCCCCCCCCCACCAAAGACTTCCTTCCTGCATCTGCAATTCATTCTGCAAACAGGAGCAGCTTGTGATCTGGGAGGTGTGACCAGTCTTAAAGCTCAGGTCAGGACAGATGTGGAGAGGTCTTAGGGGGGCCAGCCTTTCCTGTGGGGGTGCCTACAGCTCCTGCCCCTGCTCCTGCCTTCCCTCAGAAATTGCCTGTGACATTGTCTTTTTTTTATTGGTTTTCTTTGTGTGTGTGTGTGTGTGTGTGGTACTGGGGATTGAACCCAGGAACATTCTACCTCTAAGCTACACCCTTAGACTTTTTATTTTATTTTGGAAAAGGGTCTTGCTAGGTTGCCAAGAGTCTCACTAAGTCGCTGTTGCCGAGGCTGGTCTTCAACCCGCTACCTTCCTGTCTCCACCTCCCAAGTACTGGGATTATAGGCGTGTACCCATGCCCGGCTTTAACACTGCCTCATCACCCCACCTCCCCTCCACTCTGGGGAGCATTAGTCTAGGTGAACATTGAAGATTCTTATTCTTAATTTTTGAAGTACTATACTGCAAACTCCAGGCAGTCAGAGACCCTCAAGTAACCTGCCCTCTGCAGCCAGTAGAATTAGGCTTAAAGAAGAGGCTGAGCGTAGCTAAGCTCGTGGCTTTGCGTTTAAATTGAGCTGTTTTTTCTGCCCCGCGTGGCTGCCTTTAGAAGTGCCCTTGCCAGCTGGGTTGTGGCTTCTAGAGGAGGTTCCTCCTGCTGCTGAGCTGTGCACCTTGCCACTTTATCAGTTGCTGTTGCTACTTCATTTCTGCCCGTCTCACGTGAAATAGCCCAGTGCAAAGTGGACTGGACGCGTTTTGTTTCCAGGGCATTCCTGAATCGCTGCCTATCCAGTGGTGGCATTAGTGTCCCTTTCCTTGTTGACGTCCCTCTCCTTGGCCACCAGGCGAGACTTTTTCTGAGGATCGGTAGCTTACTCTTTAGCCTCGTGAACACCTGTTCTCTTTGAAGCAGAGTGGGCCAAAACAGCTGTAACAGTATTTATTTTGAGAGTGGTGACTTCACAGGTAAAAACATAGATCCCTAACTCACTGACAAAGGTTGATTTGCAAACCTAGGATTCCCTGTCATTCCTTTTTAGGAAATCCCTGCAAGCTGCCTCTCTGCTGGGGTGTTGGCATTGCATGCGTGAGCTCTCTGATGTGGAAAAAAGACACCCCCCGCCCCCCTTGATAGACTTCAGGCGTGCACCAGGGCCCTGCCTCCTTTGCAGTGGCTTCTAAGTGGAATTTGTCCTGTTGGCGTCTCTCTTCCCTGGCTGTAAATGATACAGAGCTTTATTTTGCATTGTTGATATTTGATATTATTAAGGCAGTTGAAGAGATTCTCAATTCAACTCCAAAAGATCAGGGTGAGTCTGGAAGACTGGAGGATTCAGGGGAAGTGTCAGAAGCACTGAGGGTTGAAGAAATCCTTGTTTTTACAAGATTTGTAGCTGGATTTTATTCTATGGACCAGATTCAGATGTCTAGATTTTGGGGGGTGGACAAACTCTGGCCCCTGACTTGCGCCCTGATTTGGTAAAGTTTTATTTGAATGTAGCCACATCCATCTAGCATGCCACCAGCACAATTAAGTAATTACTGCAGAGATCCTTTGGTCTCCAAAGTGGAAAATATTTTAACCTCTGTCCCATTACAGAAAAATGTTGCTAACACCCACATTAGATGTTCTAGCCTCTTTCAAAGGAGGATTGCCTGAGCAGTCTCTAAATTGGGCGAAATCTGGATAAATCCTATGGCCCAGGCCTCAGGGAGAGGTTGGTGACACATTATATGTAACTGTAGAGGGTGTGCCGCCACTCCTGCTTCAACTCTTCCCTGTTTTTTAGGGAGCTGCAAGGATTAGGATGTTATGTCCTCAGAAACTAACACTCTTCTCTCCTTGAACTTTGTTTAACCAGCTTTCTGAACCGAAGAACTTTGTAGATTGAAAGCTGTAGCTTGCGGACCTCTCTGTGTGGAGATCAGCTCTCAGTGTCCGGGGGGACCGTCTCTTCACGCAGACTCCTGCTAGCCAATCAAGAGGCCCGGAGCCCCGGTCCCGCCCGCTAACCGTAGAGACGAGGGAGGATTCCTTGCGATGTGTGCAGCGTAGACCGAGCAGGAGGGACAGGTTGCTTACGCTCGCTGGGGTTAGCAGCTTGGTGGCTCCAATTTCCTAAAAACAAACCAAAATGGCTCCAACATGGTGACTGCTGCAAAGTCCCGAGGAAGGGGATTTTTTAGGCGTAGGGAGTTTCCTACCACGGGAGGTCCCATGCTCTCTGTCTGGACTCCACCTGCCCACCGAGCTGTTGGGCTCTGCATGTACGTGGTCAAGTATGCAGTGCTCTTGAGTCTGCAGGCTGACTGGTGCTCATCCAAGACAGAGTGCTTCAAATGGGTGGCTGGTCAAATGCCCAGACACGGGACGGTGGCTCTTCTGTTCGCTGTTGCTTGTTAGTGATGCGCACCTGAAACCCATACAGATTGGTGTCGAGAGTAGACAGATTTATGATCTTCCTGCTTATGGAGGAAAGCCAGGGTCTTGCCACCACATCCATTAAAAACGATTAATAATAGGAGCAAATAAGGTGTTTTGAGTCTCATCTTCCGTGGTAATGATGATAGAACTTTTTCTGGTTTCAGAAACCAGAAGAACTTTCTTCTGGTTTCAACCTTCTACCAGTAGTGGCTAAAATTTGATTTTTAAATTCTTTTTTTTTTTTTGCGGTACTGGGGATTGAACTCAGGGGCATTCTACCTTCGAGCTATACCCCCAGCCCTATTTTTTTTTTATTCTTTATTTTGAAACCGAGTCTCACTAAGTTGCGTAGTGCCTCACTAGGTAGCTGAGGCTGGCCGCGAACCCGGATCCTCCCGAATGCTGGGATTACAAGCGTGCGCCACCACGCCCGGCTGATTTTTAAATTCTTTTCAGTGCTGGTCCACTCCTGTCTTCCCAGTAGTTGGGAGGCTGCGACAGGAGGATAGCAGGTTGGAGGACAGCCTCAGCAAGTAGTGAGGCTCTTGTTAACCTAGCAAGACTGTTTTGAAAATAAAAATAAAATAGGGCTGGGGGTGTAGCTTGGAAGGAGAATGCCCCTGTGTTCAACCCCCAGGGGCTAAACAAATAAATAAATAAATAATTTTCAGTAGAGTCAGAATGAAAGGTTTCTTTCACCTTTTGAACTTTTAGTTGGGCTGTATCAAATGTTGTGGCTTTAAATCTGAAATAGCCTGGCCTGGTTTCGATTTTTGAGCCAGAGGACCCATTAACAAAAACAAAAGTATTTCTTTCTCCCGGAACAAATACAAGCTGGCCATCTCAGTGTGTACCAGTGGAATGTATTTTAGGGCTGATACTTTCATTTTCTATTGGTATTTATTTTATATATTCACCTCCCTAAGCCCTTTATTACAGGGCTATTTCTCTCTCTCTCTCTGTCTCTCTCTGTGTGTGTGTGTGTGTGTCTCATCAAAATTTATACACTTCAAGTTATAAAAAGCACATACTCCAACTGCCAAGGTCACCCCTAAAGTTGTTCTTCTTGAAACAAAATGAAGGTATCAGATTTTCTTGCAGAGAATTCCTAAGCATTAGTATCTTACAATTATACCTTAGCTTAGAGGTTCCCATTTTAAAAACTTGGGGTCTTGTTCCTAAATCACGTGCTGAAATTATGGTGTGAGGTGCACTTTGCCATATTTTATTCCTGCAAATCAGCACTATGATGAATTTGTATCTGGTGTAAATTCTTACAAGTTGGGTGGTAAGATGGGGAAATTACTTTTTCCTCATGTAGAGAAGGCATTTGTTCTGAAGTTTTTAAATCCACACTTCCCAATTGAGGGCTGCACCTACTTCCTTTATACGGTTGGGTCTTTGCTTTCTTTTCCATTCCTAAGTGTTACTAAAGTTTGCCTTCAAGCCTAGACTGTGCCGCTGACTCCCCACCTCCAATTATTCTAAAAGATCCTATAAATCGAAGGCTAAATGCTAACTCCACTTGGTCTTTTTCTTGGGTAAAACATACTCAGGTGAAATCATTCCACTTGGGATCCTGAAATGCCTGATTGGTTTTCTTTCCAATTGTTGTTGGCAAGACTTGAACTATTGGGATCTTGGAATTTGTCTTCTTTTAAAGAACCTGGTGCTCATTAAGTAGAGGAGAATAATTCTGAAATCTAAATAACCTTTTGGGAATTAATTAAAAATCTTTGTGACAATTATTCTCTTACACTGAAATACACCCATATATTATGAGTAGAATGAATTGAAATTATTTCAATCTGAGAAACTGTTGAAAGTTGTGACAGTATTGTGCGAAGTCCTTGATTGGCATTCCATAAAACTTGAGAATGAATGGACGCTGTGAGTTCAACAGCCATCTCACTGTGTTTGTTTTGTTTTTGACATAGGGTCTCCATGTTGTCCAGGCTGTTCTCCAGCTCCTGGGCTCATGGGATCCTCTTCCTCGGCCTCTCAAGTAGCTGGGTCTATAGGCACGCACCACTGTACCCTGCTTCCATTTACATTTAAATGTTCTGGGACATTGAACATACACAGAAATCACATGATCAGAGTGTGAGCTTGATATCTAAAACAGGAGACCAATTAAAAACTTTCTAATGAGTCTCACTGCATAATGTGATGGTCTCAGGTAAAAGAGTCATAGAGTTTTGTATGTATATACATATATACATACATATACATATAATAGGTGTGTGCATATATCATAAGTTTATAATCTGGTGCATATACTTCCACATAACCCTTCATAGATATATTTATACAATGGATTAGAATTCAACCGAAACATTTTTGTCCCATGAGGTTACTGATTGAATTTCCTATTGGCATTTAAGTTGGATTTTAACTTTCTTATAGTGTCTGCATAACAAATGAGGGCCGTATTGTTCAGTCACCAAATGCTTCAATTTTCATTTAAAGAGGATCTTTAAAAATATGATCTCTACCCTTGTTGAGGTTTTATAGTGTTATGTAAGATGTGAAAGTTCTTATACTTACAAGTCCAATAAAGGTAATTTTACCTTTTGCTTCTACATAATAGGCAGACATAGAATTGTAATGAAGGTATTTCACATATTTTCTGTAATTAACCTAAAAGCAGAAGTCTTTTCATACTTACTTTCATCCACTAGAGGGCGCTGTTGCCCTTCCATATAATTAAACAACCGAGGCAGCATCTTGTAGTTTTGTTGCTCTCAGCCAGCTGGCCTTGCTTTCATTTTTGTTAAATAAGGCCTTTGACTTTCCTAACTTGTCTTTTAGGTCTTGTGCTTCTCAGTGATAGAGTTCAAGCTGAGGACCCTTCCTAGTGTCGCGGCTTCTTTGTTTTGTTTGTATATAATGCCCAGGATGAAGGGCTCTATTTAATAAAAAGGTCCATTGTGTTCAGGGAGCAGCTTGTCCTGCCAAATTACACAAGGGCACGGGTTTTTATGGCATTATTGGTTTGGAGTGTGCTGGCCTATCAATAATGTGATTTTTTTTCTTTTTTACTAAGTGGAAATTGTAAAGTTTAAATATTAATGCTTCTGTTTAAGGTATTTAGAATACCTTAATGACCTTAACATTTTTTTTTCCTAAGAATACAGAGTCTCCCTTGCTTCTGCCACTGGAGCAACCTCCTGTTATAAAATGTATTTTAATTAGATTGTTTATTGATGGTGCATTCTGGTACTGTAAGAAAATGTGTCCTTTTGGGCTCAGTGTCTGTTTCTTAAATAAGAGGCTCTATTAAGCCAAATACTTAATATGAAGCAGATAGCCAGTGCTCTGAACACAGAGCCTGGAGGGTAATTTTAATGTTGGCTCTCTAACTGAAGTTCGAGACAGCCCATTAGTCGTACACTTCAGCTGTCAAACAGAAATTTGGCCCAGAAGGAAATATGGTTTGGCTTTATAAACTGCGTATTTTCAAATTTTAATGGGGAACTTTTATTTATGTTTATTCTTTTTCTTGTCTGAAAACGTGAACACCTGAAAATGCCATGAGTATATAGTTGTAACATTGCAAAACTCTCGCCAGAGGACCGATGTTCTGGTCCTCCTATACAGATATGTTCATTGTTTATCAACTACTTTGTTAAAACTGGATGACTATTTTTGGAATTGCTGCAGATTTTATAATAAAAGAGACCGTGTAACCCCTCAGCCTGCGCTTGCTTGGTGTGATGCCGCCCGTCTTCTCCTGCGCCTTTCCCTAGGTGGTGTTTGAGTCTATCGGGGCCTTGCAGAGATCTCTTATTGACGTGCCAATAGACTGGCGGAGAAGCCGATTCCAGGAGTTCCAGGCTTGTTCGCCAGTCGCCTGATCTTGCTCTAGTCAATGACAGTTTCCATCTCCACAAACCTGGCTCAGGGTGGCTCACAGCAGCCATCCAGTTGTGGGATGTGTTTTGGATCCCGTGCTTTCAAGTCTCTGAGTATTTGTTGATCAGGCTGTGATTGGTGGTTTATTTTATTATCTTCGTTATTTCGTATTGGAAGCCATAATTGGAGCGATCCTGAAAATAAATGAGGGTCTCTTCGTTAGACTCTAACAGGAGATAGAAGGGGGGGGGGTGCCAAAGCAGGGAGAGAGAGAGAGTGTTGAGTGTGTGCATGTGGGATGTGATGGGTGTAAGGGTTAAGGGGGGCCCAGGAATCCCTCCGGAGGCTGAAGGAACAGAGTGAGAGAGAGGGAGAAAGTTTTTTGTTCCTGAGTACAAAGGGAGACAACTAATATTTATAGGTAGGGGAGGGGGCGGTCTTGCAGGGTCAGGTATGGGGCTACATTGGGTGGGACGAAGGGGATGAAATTGGAGCCGGCCAGAGGGGATAGGCCGACTGACTCCCAGGCACAGGAAGGCACCGCCAGCTGATGCCCATTGCCAGCTGATGCCCGGAAAAGAAACCGGATGTATGCCATGCTGGGATGCTTTTGTGGGGATTCTGTTCCAACAGTGGGGGAGTTCCTGTTCCCGACTGTCTGGTGTTTCTCCCTGGGTGGGCGGTGATTAGCAAGGTGAGTGGAACCAGGCCTTTGGTTTAAGCAAACTTTCTCATAACAAAGAACAAAATCAGAGGGACATTTCTTATATGGTTGCATAGACCCCGAAGCTAAATTTTTTTTTATTCTTACCTCTAAGATATACTCAGTTGTTCCAGATTAGGGTTTATTGCTGATTAGCATGTTATAGTGAGAGCCCTTTAAAATTTAAGAGGGTTCTGTGCATGTCTGATTTCATTCTAACCACCCACGGGGCTTACAGCTGCCTTGGAATGGTGTTGAAATGAAAGAACAGAGAGGCGAGGCAACTTGCCTGAAATCACACAGCCCTTGAAAGCTGTCTGTAGGACTGGAGCAGAGGACTTGTGACCCCCTCCCCCCACCTTGTTCTTGTCACCTTCCTTGTTCCAAGAAATAAAAGCTCAGCTTTACTAAGCCCTTCCTGGTCAGCTGTTAACCCTGAGTCTGGAATCCCATTTCAGTAAGTGTGTGAAGATTGGGCGTGGCTCCGCTCAGGGGCGAAGGCAGATGTGACCCTAAAACCATGCACCGATGTGGATTAGTACATCCACCCGATCTTCACGGACCCTCCACTGGTGTCCTGAGTGGAAAGGGGTTGGGGATGGGCCCTGGCGTTCGCCAAGTCTGCGCTTACTCCGGGTGGTAGGTGAAATTAGCTTTATGTGTGTCTTCATTTAAATTATTATCATTGCTAAGCATGCATTTCTTTTCTTTTTATTTTTGGTATTGGAGATTGAATCCAGAGGCATTCTACCTTTGAGCTATACTCCTAGCCCTTCTTAATTTTTAGTTTGAAATAGGGTCTTGCTAAATTGCTGAGGGTCTCCCTAAGTTGCTCAGGCTGGCCTCTGACCTGTGATCCTTCTGTCTCAGACTCTCAGGTACTGAGAATACGGTCATGCAGCACCACACCCGACTAAACATGTATTTCTTAGGGGAAATCTAGAAATGCATTTAAATTAAAAATTATTTTTATCATTACTAAGCATGTATTTCTTTGTATTTATTTATTTATTTATTTATTTATTTATTTTTGTATGGTACTGGAGACTGAATCCAGAGGCATTCTACCTCCAAGCTATACTCCTAGCCTTTTTTTAAATTATTATTATTTTTTTGGCTTTTTAAATTCTTAGTTTGGAACAGGGTCTCGCTAAGTTGCTGAGACTGTCCTCAGACCTGTGATCCTCCTGTCTCAGCCTCCCAAGTACTGAGATTAGTCATGTAGCATCACACCTGACTAAACATGTGTTTCTTAGGGGAAATCTAGAAATGCAGATAAGAAAAAAAAATCACGCCAGTTCTCACTAACTGGAAGTATCCCCTTAGTCAGCACGTTGATTCTGAGCGTTGGCTTTCCTGCTCAGCTGTGGGTGCTCTGAACCTTTCCTCGCCACCACAGGCTCCACCCTCAAATGGTTGCGTGGTATCCCACTGCATGGTTCCAGCTGTTCCCCGGGGGGTCTCAGCTTTGTAGTAGCTGTGGAATGGAGATGACCATTTTGTAATCAAGTGTTTGTACCCACCTGTGATTATTCTGTGGTTTTATTTTGTGGACGTAGAATTGCTGAATCAAGGGATTTGCTCCCTAACCTTTAGATCTTGATTTTTTTGTCAAACTGTACCCCTGGAATGTTGTACCAATTTTGTTTCTTTGATTTGGGGATTAAACCCAGGGACATTCTACCTCCAAGCCCCCAGCCCTTTTTGGTTTTTATTTTGAAATAAGGTCTCACTGAGTTGCTGAGGGTCTCACAAACCAGCTAGCCTCAAACCAGCGCTCCTCTTGTCTCAGCCTCCGAGGTACTGGGATTGCGGGTGTGCGCTGCTGCGCCTGGCTTGAACCAGTTTGTATACCTGTTTGCCCTGCATCCTTACCAACTTTAGGAATTAGCATTAAAAAAAATTTACCAATTAAATTTGCCCATTTCCGATTCTTAGAGAGATGGAGCAGCCCTTCGTGTTTGCCCACTTATATTTATTCTTTTCTGAATCGCCTTTTCATTTTCTTTGCAAGACTATTGGATATGTATTGATTGCTGATTGATGGCTTATTCCGTGCAGGATAATTTAATTTTCAAAGTGTCCCTTTCTCTTAGAAGTTAATTTGTCTCAAAGTGTCTATTACCTTAAGTACATATTCAGTCCTGCAATCCAGAGGAAATTCATAAAGAAGTTGGCCCAACTCCCCAGTGTGGCCTCAGAAACCTCTTAGGCTTGTGTCTTTCGTGTGAACCCAGCGACAGCTCACGTGGTGGGCCCTGCGGCCTCAGTGTGGCGTGTAAGCAGCGAGCACCCCAAAAACTCAAGCTCCCCACTGGCCAGCTGACTGCGGTAGCTGAACCCCAAGATAGCGCAATACACGAGACTCGATTATTTGGGTTTCGCCAATTCTTTACACCTACTAATGATAGTAACCCGATTTCCAAGCTTTCTTGTGTATTTCCTCATTTGACAAGACCGGCTTCCGAGCGGTGAAACCGTCCCGCCACTGAATATAGCTCTGCAGACAGCTGGGGCGAGCTGGCTCCACAGCGGGCCTCTGTCTGGAAGAATCTCGACTCGGGGAAGCAGACAGACGTGATCTAGTTTCCAAAGCTGCGCTAACCACTTCCCATCTGTGTGACTTGGGCCAGGTTACTGGTCTGCTCTGGACACCTGCTCTGAGCCTGTGAAACAGGGATGCGATTCCTACTTTGCAAAGTTGTTAAAGATGGGTGCCCAGGGAATGAATTGCCTGCTCCTCTGACCGGGCCTCAAATGTAGCCATTGCTAGGTGGAAGGCTTCAGGATTGAGTTGCTCCTGAAATTCAATCAGTATTTTGCAAGCCTCTTGGTTCTTAGACCCTCAGAGGGCTCCTTAGTATCTCTGTTTTTCCTAGATTGATTTTCTTTTTTTGTTTCTTTGTCTCTTCTCTTCTCTTCTCTTCTCTTCTCTTCTCTTCTCTTCCTTCCTTCCTTCCTTCCTCCTTCCGTCCTTCCCTCCCTCCCTCCCTTCTTTTCTTTCAGATGAACCCAGGAACATTCTACCTCCTAGCTACACTCCCAGCCCTTTTTGAATTTTTTTTTTGTTGTTTGTTTCCAAACAGGGTCTTGGTAGGTTGCTGAGAGACTCACTAAATTGTTGAGGCTGGCTTTGAACCTGTGGTCTTCCTTTCTCAGCCTTCCAAGTACTGAGACAGGCATGCACCACTACACCTGGCTCCAGATTGACTTTTCAGAATAACTCTTTTAGGCACTGACCTGGATTTAGTATGAAAGGAAACATTTGAGGTATTTTTTGGTTGGAGGTCAGATAATCCATCATTCAGAGAAAAGACTCAAGTGAAAAAAAGGCAAAGTTTTTGTTATAGTCAGGGGACAAAAAGATATATTAAAACTGGACGGGGGAGGAGGGAAAATGACTGTACCTCAACTGAAGGCATGGTGGTAACATCTATTCTTGAGTTTGGCATCTGAGCCCCTCATCCCCTCGAGTTTTTGATGGTTTATAGGATTCCCTTGTATATTACATATAATGTCCAAATTTAGCTGGGCATGGTGGCACACACTTGTAATCCCAGTACTTGGGAGGCTGAGATAGGAGGATTGTGGATTCACGGCCAGCCTCAGCAACTTGGTGAGACCCTGTTTCAAAATAAAGAATAAAAAATAGGGCTGGAAGCTGGGCGTGGTGGTGCATGCTTGTAATCCCAGCATTCGGGAGGCTGAGACCGGAGAGTACGGGTTCATGGCCAGCCTCAGCTACCTAGTGAGGCCCTCCGCAACTTAGTGAGACTCGGTTTCAAAATAAAGAATAAAAAATAGGGCTGGGGGTGTAGCTCGGAGGTAGAATGCCCCTGAGTTCAATCCCCAGTACCGCAAAAAAAAAAAAAAAAAAAATAGGGCTGGAGGTACAGCTCAGAGGTAGAGTGCCTCTGGGTTCAATCCCCAGGACCACAAATAAAATAAAAGTAAAAATAAAATAGGGCTGGGGGTATAGTTGAGAGACAGAATTCCCCTGGGTTCAATCCCCAGTACTGCAAAAGAAAAAAAAAAAAGTTCAAATTTGGCATCCCGTTTCCTTGATTATACTCGGGCAGGAATTGGTGTTTGAGTATAATTTTATCAGCACTCTCTGGGCTGCTGTAGGAAGGGACCTCTCCTAGGAGACTGTCGTGAACTTGTTATGTGACCTAGGGCAGGTCACTTGGCAATTACCCCTTACGTACCTCATTGGTGAGATCCAGAGAAAATAACTTCCCCGTCACTCATTTGGACGGATCAGATAGTATTTGGAAATGTGATCGCGAAGAGTCCTTTATGAGAGGGCCTGTAGTTGGGGAAACTTGACCTCCCAGTTGTAGGAAAGGGAGTGTTGACGTTGGAAGATGGAGAAACAGAGTAATTCAGTTCCTTAATGGATGCAACAAAATAGGAGCTTATTATTGTTGTTATTGTTACTTGTTAGCGTATGCTGAGCGGCTTCTTCCCCTCGTCCGTGTTCAGAGCGGGAGCTAGATGTCAAACACCAGGTTGCACATTTCACACCTGATTTGGTGGCGAGGACCAGCAACTGTAACGGGCGCTGCCCCATCTAGAGGCCATAGGCTGACCCTAGGCAGATATTCAGGAGCAGAAGCTTGCTGTCACAGAAGAGACTCTCTGCAGAGGCGGAACCTTCCTCGGGACCCAGTCACGTTGAGCTTTCGTGGGTGGAAATGGGGCCAGTGCTGGGGCCAGGCCTTTCACCCTGGCTGATGCAGAACTCACATGTGAACCTGGTGCTGTTTGCTGATATGACATGTCGGCCACATCTTGGTGCTGGAAACTGTTTTCCTGGTGACCACAGAAAGCAAGAGAATGAAAACAACCCATCCCTTTCAAACAGAGAGGCTCCTCTGTGTCGCCCCCTGCAATGCCTCCCGACTGACTGCCTTTGGTCTTTCTGCGGCTGTGTCCTACAGCAAGGCCATCCCGGCTTCTGAATTCAGCAGGGGTTGGAGACATTCCTATCTGCCGAGAGATCTGCATGTTCCAAGTGACATCACCAAAAAAAGAAATAAAGAAAGAAAAATAGATGCCATTCTCACCAAAAAATAAATAAATAAACATATAAAATAAAGACAAAAAAAATAAAAATAGATGCCATTCCAACTATTAGCAAAGAGTTTGCACCTTAGGTTCATGTTCAGTTTGCAGATGGAGCGTTTTGACAAGGTGCAGGGTGCTGGGACCGACCTATGTGGGGAAAGGTCGCAGTCATGGAGCCGAGGCAGAGGCAGATTTTCAGCAAGGGACAGCATCCTCCCGGCCCCCAAAGCCTGGAAGCTGTCAGTCTGCATGCATAAGGGTCTTTCCTGCTACCAAGTTCAGCAGTGTCCCCCAGTCAGGGAGGGGTCAGCAGGAGGAGTCACGGTGTCCGGTGGCACTCAGTCACTCAGTTACCCAGGGCGCACACGTGTATACCTGTCTCTCGCTAGGATCCTTCCATATTTGTGTAATTATTGGGACAGTGTATGAGTTTCCTGTGGCTGTTGTAAAAGATCACACACACTTAGTGGTTTCAAACAGCGCTGGATTTATTCTCTGGCAGTTCTAAAAGTCTGACATCTGTTTCCCTGGGCTAATGTCACAATGTTGGCAGCTTGCTGTGGGGTGGGGGGTTGTTTCTTGGCCTTCTCCCAAGCTTTCTAGTGGCCGCCTGCATCCCTTAGCTTGTGGCCCCAGCTGCCACCTTCCGAGTTTGTCCTTGCAGCCCCTCCCTGCAAGTACCATCACACTCCTCAATGGAGTCTGACCTTTCGCAGTATCCTTTCTCTACGGTGATGACATTCAGGGCCCATCTGGATAATCTGGGTTCATCTCCCCGTTTTGAGACCCCCAATGTAATCGAATCTGCAGGATCCCTCCTGCCCAGTCAGCGACACACATGGGGAGTGAGATGTGAGTATTCTTCGGGGAGGGCTATCACCCCGCCCGGGACTGGCGGTGATGGCTTCCCTCCAGGAGCCCTTTCAGTGGGCGCGTTCTAGACCCTTTCCCCTGCTCCCTCCCCTGCTGCGTGATCTTCAGGCCTGGGGCTTTTGCTTAGACAAGCTCAGTTCTCGACAGTCCCATTTTGGGGAGCAGCGACTCCGCTCCCCCAGTTTGAGTTCGTCTGAAGCAGAATGGTCTCCACATATCTGACACGTGACTGTGTTGCCCGCCCCCGGGTCCTGGAGTTGTGTGGCAGCCATGGAGGAAGGCGGCCATGGCCTCCCCTGTTCACTTCCGCAGGCAGGGCCGTTTAATGCAGGGCAGAGCCCCTCAGTCAGCCCCTGGGATAAGGGCAGAAAAGGGTGGCCTGCAGCATGTGTCTGCCCCTGATGTTTTGTATGGTTTACCCCAAACAGCCCATTCAGGGGTGTTTTGTTGGTCTTTAATTGGTTAAGTGAACAATGTGTTAAAATGGGGGTATTTTATTTACATCAAGATTTCTGGAGCTGAGTGTGGTAGTACATGCCTGTAATCTCAGTACTTGGGAGGCCAAGACAGAAGGATTGAAGGTTCGAGGCCAGCCTCAACAATTTAGGAAAACTCTCGGCAATTTAGTGAGACCTATATCAAAATTAAAAAATAAAATAGGGCTGGGGTGTCGTTTGGCAGTAGAATACCCTTGGTTCAATTCCCAATACAAAAAAAAAAAGAATTTTTAAACTCAAAAGACTTAGTGCTGTGGACTGAATGCTTGTGACAGTCCCCTAATTCATTTGTTAAAATCCCGATCCTAGCCGGTCATGATGGCACACACTTGTAATGCCAGTACTTGGGAGGATTGCAAGGTCAGCCTCAGCAACCTAGTGAGATCCTCAGCAACTTAGCGAGACCCCGTTTCAAATAAAAAATAAATAAATAACATTGGGCTGGGAGCATTGCTCAGTGGTAGAGTGTGCCCCTGGATTTAACCCCCAGTAACACTTGCACGTGCTTGTACACACGCGCGTGTGCATCAACGAGCTCTCTAGCTTGCTTTCTGCAAGGTGAGGATATAACGAGAAGATGGCCCTCTGAAACCCGGAGAAAGAGAGGGCCCTGCCCAAGGACCCTGCCATGCAGCGCCCTGACCTTGAACTTCTAGTCTCCCGTCTATAAGGAATAATTGTATGGTGTTCAAGGCACCCAGCTGGAGCATCTCGTTACTGTGCCCCCAGCTGCCTAGGACGCCTGCAGCACTGGGCCCCCAAGCCTGTGGTCAGCCCCTGCTCCTGCGGGTGGCTCAGGCCCCCGCGCCTGGCCAGGTGACCTGCCTGGTTCTGTAGAGTCATGAGTTAGAACCCCGTCTGAGCATGTCATGAGGCTGCAGGAGGAGAGCAGGTGGGCTGGCTCAGCCACAGACACACCCTTTATTCAGTCTTTTATGCAATCAACAAACACTTATGTACTGGATACTAGGTGCTAAGTCTTCAGTGTCAACCCAGACATGATCCCTGCCCTTATGGAGGTACAAACAAACAACAGTGCTCATAGCACGATCTCGGTGCTTCTCCAGGACATTTAATTGGATTTGCTTTGCAGTATAAGCTGTGTATGTGTGTGTGTGTGTGTGTGTGTGTGTGTGTGTGTGTGTGTGTATGTGAGACACTCGTTTTCCTGCATGTGTGTTTGCCTCTGGGTAGCTTCCAATTATTTCTGTATTTTTTACTTGTATTTTAAGGTACAGGTTACTAAGGCCTTTTCGTACTTGGAGACTTCTGCAGATGAATCACCAAATATGTTCTTATAAATTAAAGACAACATTTGCTATCTTGACTGATACTTTTTAAGCCTTACTGTTCTCTGATTTGTTTCCATTCTCTCTCTCTCTCTCTCTTTTTTTTTTTTTGGTATTGGGGATGGAACCCAGGACATTCTACCTCCTAACTACACCTTCAGCCCTTTTTAAATTTTTTTGTTTGTTTGTTTTGAAACAAGCGCTTACTAGGTTGCTGAGAGTCTTACCAAGTTGCTGAGGCTGGCATTGAGCCTGCAATCCTCCCATCTGGTCTCAGAGATCAGGTGGTGCACCACCACACTGGCTTGTCTCTGATTTTTCTTCAGCTTTGTACACATGTGCATCTTCTGGGTAACTATTGAGGAAAGCAAACCCTATAGCCCATGCAGGCTGAGTGCAAAATCACTACACACCCGAATAATCTGTGGACCGTGGTCAAGTGCAATTGCTTATTCTGTAGCTCATATTAATCATGGTTCCGTCGCTTGCCTTGTATTAATCAGCGTGCCACCATATCGTGATTTTTTTTTTTTTTTTTTAAAGATCACCCTCTATCAGGCATACTTGGTGGTGCACACTTGTAATCCCAGCATTTGGGAGGCTGAGACCGGAGAATCCGGGTTCTCAGCCAGCCTCAGCTACCTAATGAGGCACTCTGCAACTTAGTGAGACCCTGTTTCAAAATAAAGAATAAAAAATAGGGCTATAGGGCTGGGGGTATAGCTCGGAGGTAGAATGCCCCTGAGTTCAATCCCCAGTACTGCAAAAAAAAAAAAAAAAAAAAAAAAAAATTCCCCTCTATCTCCACGTCCAGCCTCACAGCCTGAACACTTCCGTGCTCTCCAGGGGGACTGGCTGGTGGAGTGGCAGGCTTACTTGCTGTCTTCTGGGGACAGGCTTGCTTCCCGGTGCTTGCTGGGCTGCCTTTAGTCAGAGCTTCTGTACTTTGTCCCGTGTGTTCTGGTTCCCATGGCTGCAGGCTCTTCCTGCCTCCTGGCACTGATGGTGTGGCTCAGCTCCGCTAATGCCGGTTGGTTATTAATCTGACAGTGCGTACCATGGAGGCTTTATGATCACCATAACTCGTCTTCACGCCACTCCATTTCTGCAAAGTACAATGTTGTTGGAACCTGAGGTAGAGAATCACAGTTTCAACTTCGTATTTTACTTTCCGTCAAGGCTCCGGGGAAAGCAGTCCTGTTTCTGCATACTGTTTGGATCCATAGATTCCAAAGAAACTTTTTATTATCTATTATGTAAAGTGGAAAAAATAGTTAAATTAGGATGGCACACTGAATTTTTTTGGGGGGGGCGGTGCTAGGGATTGAATCCAGGGGCATTTTATCTCCAGGCTACACCCTTAGCCCCACTTTATTTATTTATTTTTTTATTTGGAAATAGGATCTCACTAAGTTGCTGAGGCTGGTCTCGAATCTGCGATCTTCCTGTCTCAGACTCTGAAGTGCTGGTATTACAGGCATGCACCACCACTCCTGGTCCATACTTTATCTTTAGGGAGTGAATTCTAGGCTTCATGTTTTAGTTTTTAGAAATGTGGTCTGTTTTGTTTGCACTGAAGATTTCAATAGTGTTTAACTTTTCAAAGGATACTATTTTTTTGGGGGGAGTACTGGGGATTGAACACAGGAGCATTCTACCTCCGAGCTACACCTCCAGCCATTTTTAATTTTTTGTTTGGAAACAGGGTCTTACTACATCGCTGAGTTGCCAAGGCTGACCATGAACCTGTGACCCTCCCGTCTCGTCCTCCCAAGTCTGGGGGTTACAGGTGTGTGCCACCATGCCTGGGCTTGCAGATGGCTTTTTATGAATAGAAAGATCAAACTACTAGAGCACCCAGACCGCATGTCATAGTGGGAGGCTAATCGTAGGGCAACAGCAAGGCGTATACTTGCAGGGCTGAGCTGATTTTGTGAGGAGACAAAGCATTACAGAGTGGTCACATTAGAAATAATCTCTATAAATTGCTAGTCAATACATTGGTTCCACCTTGCTAACAGTTTTGGTGACTCTTGCTGTATGTGTTGTTTTTGAAATTGCTTTATGTTGGGGAGCTCTGTGTACACGTGTGTGTGTGTGTGTGATTGTGTATGTGCGTGCATGCACACTCAAGTGTGTGCTTTCATGTCCATGGGGAGACTTAATTCTCGTGATGAATATAAAATACAGATGTCGATCGATGCCATCTTTCCTATTGGTTAAACATCAGCTTAGGATTTCAGAAGCAACGTGCTAGCGAGATGGCTTGGTTGTAAACCTTGTCGTGAAAAGCTACCTAATATTGTGGATGGCATCTCTGGATCACTCGCAGAAGGCTGTCTTGAGAAACGTAACCACGTTTCCAATGCTGGGCATGGCAGTAAATATTACCGTGGATTTCGCAGAGATTATTTTCTGCGCACGTAATACTTGGTAATGCCTGCTGAATTTTGCTTTTCCTCTGAGTCTTTTGAGACCCATCCAGCCCCTTTCTAGAGTTTTCCTTGAGCCTCCTTTCTCATCATGACAATCAGCATGGGATTTCTCTTTTTCATTACTGCTGTGATTCTGAGTCTATCTCTGGCTTATCTCTTCATTCTCTGTTTAGTTTCATATTTTCCTTTAATTTCTGTACTTCAGTATATGTCATCCTGGTATTTAAGCCCCGGGAAGAATCTGGCAGTGGCTCACTTCTTGAGAAAACAAAGCACTCTGCCATTGTAACGTTCTGCTTCTGCCGAGTTCCAAATTCACATCATCTGGCCAAAGTTGTGATAATTTAGATGCTGTTTAGAATGAAGAGCGAGGAGTATTTTCCTTGTTGAGCCAGGAGGATAACTTTGGTGTTAGCCAGCTCGATCGTGTTGTTGTTGTTTTTTTTCCTCTGTGTTAGCTGTGACAAGAACCAGGCAAGTGTGAGGATATTAATAATGTTGTCACATGGTGATCCCCCTGTGCAGAAGCGTGCAAGAGAGAAAATCCAGAAGAAGGCGTTGGAATGAAGCAAGAGTGCCTGTGTGGTGACACACAGTGCTGATGGCACAGGAGAAGGGGCAAGGTCTGGAGTGACACACGTACCCAGAGGAAGGGCGGCCTCAGACACACCTGGCTCCCCCTGGCTTTGTCGATGAACATGGGCCTTGCAGTCATGGGGGTCGGGGGGGGGTTGCACATTGTACCTGCGGGCCTCCTTTCCTGTGCAAAAACTCAGGAGTAGTTATTTACCTGGAAGAATTTTCACAAGTACAGCCTAGTGTTGGAAATGTACAACATACTGTTATATGTGTGTGTGTGTGTGTGTGTGTGTGTGTGTGTGTATGTATGGTACTGAGGATTGAATCCAGCGATGTTCTTAGTGTGAGCTACACCCCAGCCCTATTTTATCTTTAATTTTGAAACAACGTCTCTGTAAATTGCTGAGGGCCTTGCTAAATTGCTGAGGCTGGCCTCAAACTTGCAATTCTCCTGTCTCAGCCTCCCAAGTACTGGGATTATGGGTGCCCACCACACTGCCCGGTTTCAAGACGCCTTTTAAAAGCTGAGTTCAGAGCGGGGTCCACTGTGGCATACCAGATGTGCAGGGCAATTGCTTCCTGAGTAGGATGAACTGCAATTGGGCAGTCTGGGTGTCTGTAATTGTGTTTCTTTGTAGAAACAGAAGAGAGAGAAATACACTAGGCAGGGTTTGGGATTTCAACTTTGGAGTTGCTCAAGTTTTGTAATCTTATTAAATTAAATTTTGCTAATTGTGTTCAGATATTAGAAGCCAGCTTTGTTGGTTTCTGTGTATTTGACCATAGGAAATTCTTTCATTCTGTAAACTTAGGTTTCTTTTTTCTAGCCATAACATTTATCTAAATCAGGTGTTCTTTTATTTCTACTACAGTTTTCAAGCATCAGTAGGTTTAAAGGATTAGAAAGTATTGCTGAAAAAAAAAATCACCCACTTTCACTAAAACTGGCGTGAAAGGATAAGGACAAGAGAAAATGCCACTTGTAGGCATATCCGTCTAATTCCCTTTCTACTTGGTGTGGATTCTTTTAGGAGTTGAGCATATAACCAAATGTGCATTTATGGACTCTGGAGATCTCTAAAATAGAGATTTCACCTTTGTAACTGGAATTTATTCAGCATGCAAGGTGGATGGCTGATTGTTTTATATACACCTGGTATTGAATGATGGGTAGGTGTGATAACTATATATAAAATTACATTAAAGTCCAGGGTGTGCTTTTATGAGGCCGACTGGAAATGGCATCTGATTTTCTCATGGCTTTTTCATGTCCATTTTGATGAATATATTTATTACTTCTATAATGAGTAGTACACATGGTTGGTTAGCCAAGTTATTGAACTTTATCAACCTTGGCTGAAATTCACAATGCGTGCCAAACTTGTTGTAACATGTAAGAAATTACATCTGGGCTAAAAGGTTCAATAATGATTACTCTGATAATGGAATCTCTTACAAAGCGTGGGATTTCATGATATGCCTGTGCTCTTTAAAGATTACACTGATACAATGAAATAAGAAATAGCATATACCTAGAGAAAAGTATTTCCTTGTAGTGTAGATTCGGATTTATAATGGGCTTATTTGATTCCCAGGACAGATTGAATCAAAGGATGCTTTCATCTGTGTGTAGACTTTGGTGTTCGACGTCACCTCTCTCCCTGGATCTTACTGGAGCTAGCCACAGTCACATGACTTGTGAACCCTTTGGGGTCTGGGAACACAACCTGATTATCTGGTATCCTATCACCTCCATGAATTATCAACTGTTTGAAATGTGTCGCCACACTAGTCTCAAATTCTAGATGCAAGGAACGTAGAACTTCTTATTTTCACTGGAGGAATCTGAGCCCAGGTTTGTCTGCTAACTTGTAAGGTGGTGTTGGGGTTTGAGGGATCAGGCAAATAATATACTTTCCCCTTCCTGAGTTAACACTGAATTGAAAAAAAAGACCAGCAATAAAACACATTGCCTGAATGAGTCATGGGCGGAACTGACATTGCAGAATGTGATTGTATCCAGGGGCTGGGGGCTTTCTAGTCCTGATCACCTGAATTTGAGACGGGGTATTAGGGTAGTGCCGGGTCAGGCCAGACCTCCCTGGAGGGCAGGTGCTGCCCCTGCAGCTTGCAAGGGCTAGGGGACAGCAGAGTGTGTGCTCTTCACAAGAGGAGAGGGGAGGCAGGGCTGAGCGTGCCTCCTTCTCGCTCCTAGAACTGCAATCCATGTATGTCGCATTGCCTCCTAGGGACAGGAATAAGCAACGAGTGAGACAGGGCAGGGTCTGGATGTTGATGCAAATGGAGATCCCTTGGTGCAGAGGACACATCCAAAATGGAGAAAATGCCTTTGCTACCCACTCCACCAGTTAGAAACTCGAGTGGTGAAAATTGTGACGCCTTGGGAATTAACACAAAAGAAATAATGTATGCCATGTTTACTTGTGGATTTTGAGTCCTAAGTCTTTTCTCAGGTAACTAGACATGTTTTTTTGACTTCTTTATATTTTTCAACTTGCTAACTCTCTGGGGCCTTGAATGACATTCTTTTTTTTTTTTTTTTAAATTTGGTTATGGGGATTGAACCCAGGAGAACTCTTCCTCCAACCTATACCCTCAGCCCTTTTTGTTTGTTTATTTTGTTTTTGCTGAGGGTGGCCTTGAACCTGCAGTCCTCCTATCTCAGCCTCCCAGTACGAGGATTACGGCATATGTCACCATGCCTGGCTGTTCTGATGATATTCTTAATCCCTGAGTTTCATTTTCTTCATCTTGAGGAATAGACACCACACCACGAAACTGATGAAGTTGTGGGAGTTCAAGCAAGTGGAATAAAAGCACCTTCCAGGGCATCAGGCAGCATGCATCTGTCCACCACGTTTCCGTACTTCATGTTTTAGCTCCAGGATAAAATGATTAAATATATTTTCTTAACTTTTTACGGTGGACAGTTTCATATATATGCCAACATAGAGATAATTAGAGGTTCTGTGTATGTAAGTGTGTATGTATGTATGTATGTGTTTTATTTGGTGATACTAGAGATTGAACCCAGAAGTGCTATACCACTAAACTACATCCCCAGCCCTTTTTAAAATTTTATTTTGAGGCAGGGTCTCACTAAGTGGCCCAGGCAGAATTCAAACTTGAGATCCTCCTGCCCCAGCCTCCTGAGTCACTGAGACTAGAGGCATGCACTCAGCAGATAGTTTTCCTTAAGAAACAAAAAGGAACTGGTTGAAGATGCACTCTTCTATGAGATGGAGAAAACTCACTTGAGTTTGAGATGCATAGGCCAGCCTTCTAAGGGACAGGTCCGTGGTTGTCACCGTCTCTGTTCCAGTTTGGTAGTCTGGTAAATATTGGCATGTCTCATTTGACAGCACAACCTTGCCACTGGGCATTTGTGCAGCTGTTGCTTGGTGCGCTCTACCTGCACTGTCTCCATGTCTTTAACAGGATAGAAAATCCCAGAGCAAGTCTGTTTCCTTCCATGTCCATTTAGAGCCACAGCCTTTCTATAACGCCTGAACATCATGAGCTGTGTAAGAGAAAAGGAATGAAACAGAGCAGCTAAAGAAGCCATTGTGAAAAGGGGAGGGAGCCTAGCTCAGGGAAGGGGATTCCTTTGAACAGCTTGCACGTGGTCGCGGGGCTGGGAGTGGTCAGGTTGGTGTTGGCCAGCTGATGCAGCAGCTGCACCATCATGTTTGGGAGAGCCGATGGTAACATCGTAGAAGAGCCTTGAGACATCCCACAGCAACACCAGCCCCTCTGATGATCCCGCCGGAGCCAGCCTAGTTTTGCAGACAGCACAGGATGCCTTTTAATTATTCTGACTTCGATGGAGTATTCCTTCTTACTTTTATTAAATTTACTTCTTGTATTAAGAGCCATGCTTTTATAGTCGCTAACAGACGTTTAAAACATGCAACTCATTTGTTTTATTTTTTTTACAATGCTCCATTAGAACTCAGCCAGCAGTAAAAGATGTCCATGATCGTTAGCTCAAAAGAAGAATGTGAAAACCAAAGGCAGAAAGAGGCAGAGGGCTGCGTCCCATGCGCCCCTCGGTGGGGGCCCAGGCGCAAATTCTTCACGGGTGTCGGTCTCCCTGTCTTGGGCGTGGGAGAGCAGCAGAGGTCAAAGAGGAAATGTCTCTGGATTTAATTAAATTAAGCTTGTCCAAGAAATAAAGACATGGCACGCATCCATATCTCTCAAGTGTGTGTTTTTAAAAATTGCTCAGTTTTTCCCCGCAAATGATAGTAAAACGCACTGGGCACAGCCTGCTCTGAGGAGCCGGGCAGCCGCCTGCCTTCGGGAGCAATCACCCAACAACCGTGGAGGGGACCGAGATCGGGCCTCCTGGAGCCGTGTCCCCCCCCCCCCCCCCCGTGGGGAGTTGGAGGGCAGTGCTTGCTGTGCCACTCCGCCCATGTCAGGGGGCGCCAGTGTTGAGGACGGGGCTCCTGAACCCTGAACCCTAATCATCCTTTGGCCTCTCCATTCCCCACAGCTGCTCGAGATGTTTGCGCCCCGCACCGTGTTTCCAACAGTAAGGTCCCTGATGTAGACAACCTGTTTATACCTTTAGGTGGTTGAAACTATCATGATGTGTCATAAATAGAAAGGTAAACAGCATCTCGGATATTGTCTGACAGGACAGGCAAGCTGAAGGCTGGAGAGGATGTGGGATGTGTCCTTTTATTTTTATTTATTTATTTATTTTTGCAGTACTGGGAATTGAACTCAGGGGCATTCTACCTCCGAGCTACACCCCCAGTCCTATTTTTTATTCTTTCTTTTGAAACAGGGTCTCACTAAGTTGTGGAATGCCTCACTAAGTAGCTGAGGCTGGCCGCGAACCCGGATCCTCCGGTCTCAGCCTCCCAAATGCTGGGATTATAAGCCTGCACCACCACGCCTGGCTGGATGTGTCCTTTTAAAGGGAGAGTGAATGGTTGGTTCAATGGTAGAAGGAAAGATTTTATAAATGAGTTCTTGCTGTTGCTGTCCAGGAGAGAGATGTACCTGGCTTACTTCCAGGGGCAGAACCAGGACCAATGGACTTAATTCTTATGGGATTCAGCATTTAACATATTGGAATTTGTTGTGCATGGAGGGGGAGGGTGTAGATTTTTCTAATGATTCAAGTTGTATAAAAACTAGATAGTGGGTTTTGTGTATTGAGAATGTTTTCACCAGGCATGATGGCTCGTGCCTGTAATCCCGTACTTGGGAGGGTGAGACAAGAGTATTGAAGGTTCGAGACCAGACTCAGCAATGTAGTGAGACTCTCAGGTAACCTAGCGAGACCCTGTTCCAAAACAAAAAAAATTTTAAAAGGGCTGGGTGTAGCTTGGAGGTAGAATGCCTGTGGGTTTAATCTCCAGAACCACTAAAAAAAAAAATATATATATATATAATAAATATATAAATATATATATTTATTATATATATATAATAAATATATAAATATATATATATTTATTATATATATATATATATTTTTTTTTTTTTTTGGTCTTTTTAGCTTGGCTTCTCTCAAAAGCAGAACCTGAGCTATTTGTGGTTCATCTGTTCCATGGGTTTGGGGAACATGCTCAAGGGGTGGAGAGCTAAACAAGGCAGGAAAGTCAGAGCGAGGGTGGGTTTTTGAGTTGGGCAGCGGTATCAGACACCAGAGCCCAATTCTGCATGATTTCCCGAGAAGCTTTAGGTCTGAAATACCTCTCAGACCTGTCTGCCTGAGAATGAAGGGCAGCCTCCTGCAGGCGTCCATCCTTCCCAGGCAAGGTGGCATACCCCACAGGTATGCCAGCCCAGCGTTTTGAGGTCGCATGTATTATTAATGCCAAGTAGGTTTCTGGAGACATCCCAGGCCACTGTGCCAGAGCTTGCCAGGGTAGGAATGCAGGAGCCACGCTGCAGGTCTCGTGAGTTTATGTGAAGCTAGTTGGAAACTGCGAGGAACTGGTGTTTGCAGCGGTGTCTGGAGTCTGGAGTGAGGTGGGCTGGGCGGACCTGCAAGGTGCAGGAGAGATGCCCGGCACAGTTCACCCCCTGAGCACCCTTAAGTGTAGTTTACCCGGGGCTCCCTGAAGGGTTAAAAGGCTCTCCCTCAGGAATGTCAGTCACTCCCAGTGTGTGGATGAATTCTGGGGCCTTAACTTTGAGCCGCTGTTGTGTTAGTTTGCTAGGGCAGCTGTAACGCAGTACCACAAATGGGGCACCTCAGGACAACAGAATTTTGTTGTCTGCATATTCCAGAGCTGGAAGACTGAAATCGAGGTGTCAGTAGGTAGTGCCATGTTTCCACCGAGGTGTGTACTGCAGGACCCTTCCTTGCTTCCTCCAGATGCGGCTCACCCTAGAGACTCGCTGACTCGTGGTAGCATAATTCTGTCTCCGTCTGCCCAAGGCGTCTTCCCTCTGCGTGCGTGTCTCTGTGTCTGCCTTTCCTCCTGTGGATAAGTCACACCGGATTAGGGACCATCCTGATGACCTAATTTAACTCCATTACCTCTGTCAAGGCCCTGTTTCC
The DNA here is from genome assembly GCA_004027655.1 of Graphiurus murinus. Lineage (NCBI taxonomy): Eukaryota > Metazoa > Chordata > Mammalia > Rodentia > Gliridae > Graphiurus > Graphiurus murinus. The sequence goes on from PVLC010001390.1 coordinate 88,444, forward strand.
AAAAGATCACATTCTGAGGTTCCAGGGGTTAGGACATCAATGCATTGATTGATCGATTGACCGATTGCTTGGGGGGGAGGTGGGAGTGTACAATTCAACCCCTAACAGCTGCACTACAAAAGGGTTGTTGCTTTCCATGGTGGGTGCTGTCATTCTGTCAACAAATCCTCGCCAAGCGCCTGTTCTGGGACCTGGGGTTCATCAGCGTAGGAGATACCGCTGCCTCTGCAGACCTTGTTTTCCTTACAGAGCATGTGTGCTTTCAGAGGTAGTTGCTCTTTTGTTTAGTATTTTTTTTTTTTTAATCACCTGTTAGGAACCAAGTGGGGAATTGCCTGCCGTCCAGTACCAGGACCTGCTGCTTGGAGCCAGTGAGTCCTGGGTCACAAAGGTGTTTCTGTGCAGGCGGTGGCTGTTCTTGGAGAAGGAACCGATTGCAGCGATTGCAGTGCTGAGCAGGGCTCTGGGTTCAGGTCCCTTTCTTTTTCTTTTTTTTTTTTTTTTTTTTTTTTTTTTTTTTTTTTTTTTTTTTTGCGGTACTGGAGATTGAACTCAGGGGCATTCTACCTCCGAGCTATACCCCCAGCCCTATTTTTTTATTTTTTATTTTGAAACAAGGTCTCACTAAGTTGCGGAGTGCCTCACTAGGTAGCTGAGGCTGGCCACGAACATGGATCCTCGGGTCTCAGCCTCCCGAATGCTGAGATTACAAGCGTGCGCCACCACGCCCGGCTTCAGGTCCCTTTCTAATGCTGAGATGCTGTGATGGCACATTGGCTTCTGTTGCTCTGGGGCTCTATTTTGTCATGTACACAATACTTCTTTCAGTTTGTCTTTAAGAGGAACAAGCAAAGTGTTTTTACAGCTTTCTGCTTAAAAAAATTCAGACCTCTGGTTGTTACCTTTCCCCGCCCCTACATTTTTTTTTCCTGCAACTTGTCCTCCTCTAAGAATATAATGGAACCTCTGGTCTCTATCCACAGGGAGAAAATAGATGCACTGATAGCCAGGCATTTGTGTACAATTTTGGCGGAGAGGTAAGGGGTGGGTAGTTCGTGGGTGTTGAATGAAGCAATACTTTTCAGAGATTATAATCATTTGTAGCAGTAAATATGCACATTTGCTTTAGAGAACCGTTTTGTCCATAAAAAATTCATTGACTCAAATAGGATCAGAAATAAATCTATGCCTAAAATGTTTTTATTAATGTTTTATTGTAATGACCCTTTTTCTGATGATAGAAATTTAATGGGGTGTAATTAAAAAAGTAGTTCTGACTTCAGAATTGCACTTTGCTAAACAATAGAAATTTCCTAAATAACTGGCAGGTAATAAAAAAAAATTCAGTTACTGACAGCCTGTCATGGTTGAATCTAAAACCTAGGGGCAAAATACATATATTCTATGTAGTTTCCATTTCTAGACTCTGGATTTTAAAAATCTTATAAAATTTTAAATTTCTTTTTTTTTTAAAGGTTAGGACCCCCAAATTATTGACTTCCTTCTTTTATAATCTCTTAATGGATTTGGTTTGCACTCTGAAGGTAATTATTAGCCTGTCTCCTTTGGCATCAATACATACAATTAATTTAAGGAAACTAGAAAGATTTGGTATCAGAATTAGGATGGTATAGAGGTCGTTCGTGACTTTTTCATGAAAGGCACTGGTAAATGCTTATAACTTGGAGCCAGGCTTTGTAAACACTTTGAACCGCTTTTAAAAGCAAAACAGTTACTGTCTCTGTGGAAATAGAAATTACTCAAATATTACGTGATGAAAAACTAATGTTAGTTGACTTCAAACAAAACTGTGTGGCAGTGTGTTAGAGCCACAGGAGCCTTGCGGCCGACGTTAAGTCAATGCAATGAAAACATTGGTAAAGACATGATCACACACTGCCAGAGACCCAGGAAGGCCACATACCCCAGGGAGCTGGATGTTTGAAAACACTTGACTGTCATTCTCAGTGTCACATTCTTGGTATCTTGGTGGTTGTTCACCTTGGACGTGATAAATTGCACGCCAGAAAAATGCCATCTCCATCCAGTATTGCATGTAGAACTTTGTGTAAAGCCAAGATTCGGGTGAATTACTTTGGATGAATCCTTTTCCTTGATAAACAATATGGTGCTACTTCCTGCAGCAAGATGGAATCCATACTGTGGAATATAACGGAGGTTTGCCTCTTTCTAATTTCTTATTTAGGCCGATCTGAGCAAAGATGTTCAAATTTCCATTTATTTAAACAAGATGGAGTTCATGCTACAGCGAAGGAATATTTTTGGCTTAGTAATTTCCTCGGAAACTGCCTTATTCAATATTTGATGTTAAATTTGAACGAAAACATATAGCATCATATGACACGGGTTCTTACATTAACATTTTGTTGGATTGGAAACAGAATCAACACATTAGTCATCTTAATTCATTTATGTTGGCTTTCTCTAGAATTCTGGGATCCAAAACCAACACATTTGTCACTTTTACACACAAAGGGAGAGACAGGATGTAGTTTATAGTTAAACGCCCAGCTTTGCAATGAAAAGCCAGTGTAGTTAAAAGACAGTGAATGAAATTCTGGGCGAAACAAACAGTATAATAGATTTGGATGCAAATTGGAATACTTGAAAATTTTATCTTCTGTTTGTTTTAATGAGATTCTTCTCATTCATGCTTTTTTTTTTTTTTTTCCAGAAACTTGTAAATTGTCTGAAACTAAGTTTTATGGTTGCTATTCATCCACAAATGTGGGTTCTGAACTTGGTTGTTGTAATTGTTAACTTTATTATTTATTTTTTTCAGAGCAAATCTGTAGGTCAAGGTCACATGCCTGCCTTTCTGAACTTTGGTCTTGTTTTGTTTTGGGTCAGTTTAGAACTGGATGTTAAAACTCATGTCCATCCCATGAGTCAGCAAATTATGACAAGTGGGCCAAATCCACCCCTCCCCTGCCTCTTTTTTTTTTTTTTTTTTTTGCCATACTGAGGATTGAACTCAGGGGCATTCTACCTCCGAGCTACACCCCCAGTCCTATTTTTTATTCTTTATTTTGAAACAGGGTCTCACTAAGTTACGGAGTGCCTCACTAGGTAGCTGAGGCTGGCCGTGAACCTGGATCCTCCAGTCTCAGCATCCCAAATGCTGGGATTACAAGCGTGCGCCACCACGCCCGGCTCCTTGCCTCTTTTAATAAAGTTTTATTGGAACATGGGGATGACAACTCATTTATATACCAGGAGAAGCTTTTACGTTCTAGCTGCAAAACTGAGTAGGTGTGATGTAGACTGTGTGTTCAACAAAGCCCACGATAGCTACTACTATCTGGCCCTTTACGGGAAAAGTTTGCCAACCTTTGGTTTATTTTGTCCACTCCAATTTGCATATAAAGATCCCACTCATAAATAGTTGGAGTTGTTAAGAAAACAAAGCTCATTTCTCCTAAAGAATTGTTTTTACTTTTTTCCATTTCATGAGATGGACACACTACAGTATTCTATTCTTTTCTTTACCTTGGTTTGCCAGGAAGCTCAGAACTAACATTGAAATGCTCAAATTAGTAACCAGGTTACTTACTTCAGGTTCCTGGTAGATAAGCTTTCTTTTTATTAATGAGGGCACATATTTTCCTTAAAAAAAAAAAAAAATCAACTTTTTTTTTTTGGTACTGGGGATCGAACCCAGGGATATTCTACCTCTGAGCTGCACCTCCAGCCTTTTTATTTTGAAACAAGGTCTCAAGTTGCTGAAAGTCTTGCTAAGTTGCTGAGACCAGCCTTGAACCTGCTATCTTTCTGTCTCAGCCTCCCTAATACTGGGATTACAGGTGTTCACCACGTACACAGCAAAAAAAAAAAAAAAAAAAAATCAGCTTTTTTTTTAGGGTAGAATTTACATACACTAAAACCTATGCAATTTGATTATATACCTGATCAACTTGACAGATGTGTGCACACAACTGTAACCCACTACCTCAAGATATCGAACATTCACCCTCTTGTCCTTTTGACCTGTTAGTCCCCCCCCAGCCTACTCCTTGTCCCAGGCATCCCTGATTGTTGTTGTTTTTAGATTTGTTCTGTGCGGGTGTTATTACATACTGTTTTGAATATTTTTTGGGGGGAAATAGTTGGGGCATCCATGGCTAATGCTGAATAACACGGCTAGTAGAAAAGCCAAAATTCATTTGTTTTATGTAGTCATCTGTACAGATTTTTAGATTTCCACAGGAGAATTGGAGATGTAACTTTCGTGGCGTACACGTGAGCAAATATATCAATAGTGAATCAAATGTATTGAGAATTTGCCGCTTGACAAGAAGTCTGCATACTTATCTCATTTGACTTTATTATCAGCCCTTAAGAGTCCTAACAGCTTCCTTTTCAGGGGTGGGGATTGGGGATTGAACCCAGGGTTATTCTATCTTTAAGCCCCAGCCCCAGTCCTCTTTTATTTTTTATTTTGATACAGGGTCTTGCTAAGTTGCTGAGGCTGGCTTTGAACCTGTGAATCTTCTGTCTCAGCCTCCTATGTCCTGGGATTATAGGCATGTGCCACTAGACCTGGCCTAACAGCTTCTTAATAATTAGATTTTATAGTTGAGGAAACTGAGGTTCATACAAGTTGAGTATATTAATTTGCTGGGGCTGCTGTAACAGTGTTCCACAAACTAGGTGGCTTCAACAACAGAAATTTAATTCTGGAAGCCGGAAGTTCAAAGTCTAGGTGTTGCAGGGTTGGCTCCTCTTCAAGGCCCCGGCTCCAAATACGATGGCACTGGGTTAGGGCGCCAGGGATGGATTTTGCGGGGGAACTAAGACTGGATGTGTTTCTCCTCTGAGAATTTTCTTTGGTTTCATTTTTACTTCATTTCCTTTTCCATACCTGTCTGAAAGTACAGAAGCAAATCAAGTATCCTTTGCCTTCAAAGGGACTCTACAATGCTGCCTGCTCATGGGGCAGGGTGCATATGTGAGTCACACACAAATTCTAGCTGAGAGCACTTCCCAAAGTCTCCACTGGATCTCCTGAGGCTGCTCCCCAGGTGTGAGGGCCCCACTCCTGGGAGCTGAGACCCTTCCTGGGAACAGAGGCTCCCCATAAGCTGGAATCCTCTGTTAGGGCTCCACAGCCATTACGAGCTCAGAGCTCTCTGTCTCATTTCTGTTGAGGATTGAACCTAGGGCTTTTCCAGCCCTAACCCTGACCTCCCTCCCCAGCCCACCTCTCTCCTTCCTGAATTGCAACTAAACCTAACCCCTCATTATTCACTTGATTGACGTGGGAACTCCCATCGGAACATTATTTTTTGACCGAGAAGCAACAGCTGGATGAAGGGAACCAGATAAATAATTATGCCTGGCTGGGCTTCCAAAAGTTGGGTCACCTCTGCCTCAGCTGGAGGGTGCTCTGCACATCCCTGAAGTTCATGCCAAGCAGGTGTCCAGTCACCGCTGATGGTTAGATTGCAAGTTTCCTGAGCGGTACAGATGTTTATTTGTTTATTTTATGTATGTATGTATGTGTTTATGTATGTATGTATGTATGTATGTATTTATTTGTTTGTTTGTTTGTTTATTTATTTATTTATTTATTGCATTACCAGGGATCGAACCCAGGGGCATTCTTCCTCTGAGCTACTGAGCTACACCCCAACCCTATTTTTTTTTTGCAGTACTGGGGATGGAACCCAGGGGCATTCTGCCTCTGATCTACACCCCCAGCCCTATTTTCTATTCTTTATTTTGAAACAGGGTCTCACTAAGTTGCAAGGCTGGCTGCGAACCTGGGATCCTCCTGTCTCAGCCTCCCAAGTACTGGGATCACAAGGCTGTGCTACCACGCCTGGATCCCAGACCTTTTTTTTTTTTTTTTTTTTTTTTTAAATTCTTTTTTTTTGTACTGGGAATCGGACCCAGAGGCATTCTACCTCTGAGATACATCCCCAGACCAATTAATTTTATTTCTTATATGGAGACAGGGTCTCACTAGGTTGCTGAGAGCTTCACTAAACTGCTGAGGCTGTCTTTGAACCTATGATTCTCCCATCTCAGCCTCCCAAGTACTAAGATTACAAGCGTGCACCACCATGACCGGCTTAGGTAGGGATGTTTAAATGGGCACATTTCACCAATGTCTTGTCTTGTCATGGTATTCCAAAACAAAATACCATCAAACTAAAACCTCATTTCCCTCTGCCGTTTCCAAGCGAGTCTGATTTTGTTCATGCAGATCTTCCCAGGGAGCCCAAAACGTGACAGAGAATTTCCTTTGCCAGCTATGCATTCCCTGGGGAGCCAGGCAGTGTAATCACCCCGTGTGTCATATCAGAAAGGTGCGCCAGATCTAGTAAGGGTTCTTGTGCTTGATTTGTGAGTCCTGGCCTGGGAAAGAAGTGAGATAAAGAGTTTAACTTACTTCCTCTTTTGAAAGCTAGAGTTACTGGGGAACTTCTGCTTAGGACTAGCCTGGACTGTTTGACTGTTGCAAGAGGACGCACTAGAAGCAGAAACTTACGAATTTTTGAAAAATGTTTTCAAGCCAGGTGTGGTGGCATATTCCTTATAATCCCCTGGGAGGTTGAGACAGGAGGATCGTAGGTTGGAGACCAATCTTGGCAAATTAGTGAGACCCGGAGCAGCTTAAGGAGACTCTGTCTCAAAATAAATAAATGAAAAGGGCTGGCAGCATATTGTGGAGATGGAATGTTTCTGGGTTTAATACCCAGTACCAAGAGATAGATAGATAATAATACAAATAAATAAATTAATTAAACTAAAAAATAACAATAACAAACATCAGCAAGAAACATATATAGCCAAACCACTTATAGAGTTCTCAAAACTTAAGTAATAATATCAAAAGTCTTATCTAAGGTAGTGGTCTAGTGAGGTAGATTATCAGAGGTACTTTTTAATAAATGCAAGGCAAGAATGCTTCTCTAATTAGTTTTTTTTCCTTCTTTTCCTTGCATTAAACCCTGTTTGCTTTTGGACTTTTGACACTTGACCTCCTTATTTTACATTTTGAGCAAATCATTCGCGTTAGTCCTACCGCTTCCTAACCAGCCACAGTAAATGGCAGTCACCGGTTTGGTTGGGAGTTGTAGGAGTCATTGATTTGAGGCGAGGTCTCGGTGGGCCCCAGAGAGCCCCACGTTAATGGAACTCTCTGGCTGTGCATCTAGGCTCAGAGGCCAAATTTAATTCATATTTTTCAAGGAGTTGCATCTTCAAAAGTTCTAAGCGAGGGAGAATGGAAAGTCAATTTGGACAACTGTAAAAGTGAGCTTCGAAAAAGTGCTGAATTTTCCCAACATTGTGTTTCGAGCACCTCCACATGACTTTGGGAGCATAAAGAATTTAATCTTTTCAAGAGGAGAAGTAATAGACCACTTTTTTTTTTTAAGGTGAAAGCCAAGGTCAATCTGAAATTAAAAAAAAAAAGAAAAAAGGTGCTTGAATTAGAAAAGTAGCTCATTGTCCACACCAATGGGGCAAGATGGAAGAGGTTTCCGTTTCTGGGAGCCCTCAATGCAACGAAAAGGGCTTCTTCTGCTTAAAAAAAAAAAAAAAAAATATATATATATATATATATATATATGCATATATACACACATGTATATAAATACATGTAAATATATAATATATGTAAATATATAAAAATATAAAATTTATTTCATATAAACAAAAACATTCCTTTCTAACTACTTCTTGACTGACAAAGTATGTTGGGAGCTGGGCTCCTCGTGGCCTCCCTGGCCATTAAGAAAGGGTCTCGTTTCGGATGAGTGCGGGCCCAGGACCCACGGTGGCTGGCCCATCTGCTCTAAATCTCCAAGACTCCCGTCTCAGGCAGAGGAGAAAGAGCCCCAGGGGCCCCAGTAGCGAAAGGAAATCCTCTCGCAGCTGTGAAAACAATGAGCAGCTCAGTAACACAATCCAGCATGCCTGGGAATTCAGGCTCGGCTTTTCCCGGGCTCTGGACGTGGCTGTAAACGAATCCGTCCAAGTGGAAAGGCCAAACTTGAGGGAAGACTTTCCACTTCCAAACACCCAGAAGCACTTGGGTTCTCTTAATAGATAATGGTGCCAGAATAGAAATGTAGAGCTGAGACCAGAGGGGTGTGTGTGCATGCGCGCACGCACACGTGTGTGAGAGAGATTTGCGGTAGAGAGCTTGTCCTTCAAAGAATGTAAACATGAGCTGCGCAGCACCTGCAGGATGTGAAATTATGGAGCCACCTGTCTTAATGGCAGAGAGGAAAGAAACTGTATTTTCAGGACAGTCTTGAGAACACAAGTGCTCTCTTCATCTAAAAAACAGGATTTAATAAAATGTTTTCACCAGGATGCCTTGGTTTTCTTTCATTTTTACCTAGTTTTATTATTATTATTTTTTTCTCCCAGGGATCTGGGGCAGGTATATATCAGTGCCATGTATACTTTGCTCAAAATCCAGGGTGGATGTTTTCTCTCTATTGGTGCAGATGGTGGTAATCTTATTATATTTGACCTTAGCAAAGATAATCTTTTGGAATTTGGATCCAAAGACTTTAAAAAAATTAAAGAAAAAGTTGAAGCTGGGTGTGGTGGTGCATGCCTATAATCCCAGTAATTGGGAAGCTGAGACAGGTTGACTGTAGTTTTTGGTCAGTCTGCAGTAATTTAGTGAGATCCTGTCTCAAAAATAAATGAATAAATAAATAAATAAATAAATAAATAAATAAATAACTGGGGATATAGCTAGGAGGCAGAGCACCCCTGGGTTCGATATCCTATACCATATACACACACAAAAAAAAAAAAGAAAAGAGGAAAGAAAAAATTTGAGTGTAACCCTGTTAATAGTGTTAAGATTGTCTCTTAGTGGGGCATGGTGGTACGCTCCTGTAATCCCAGTAATTGGGAAGCAGAGATAGGAAGATTGTAGGTCCAAGACCAACATCAGCAACTTAGCAAGACCCTGCTTCAAAAACAAAACAAAACAAAACAGGGCTGGGGGCGGGGGTATATAGCTTAGATGTAGCCCAGAGGGGCTTGACCACAAGTACCATAAAAAGAAAAAAAAAGTTTTCTCTTATTGGTTGGAACTGTGAAGGTAGAGTCACATTTAGGTGTGAAGCTGTAAATTGTCGACCTTGGAAGAGTGCAGAGTGGACGTTTATTTCTGTGTATCAGTTATCCCTTCACACAGACCTCACACCAAGAGATGTTTGTGAAAGCAAAGGTGTTAATTCTGTGCCCGTGATGAAATATTACACAGAGAAGAAAAGTTGATAACATAGCACAGTTTGGGGATGGATTCTGCAGAACAGGTGCACTGATAGAATGAAGGGGGTGGAGAGACCTTGGCCCTTAGCCTTGATGTGATGACACGGAACTTAGAGACATGCATAGGTGTTGACATTGAAGCATGGGACATTTGGACCGCTCCTTTCCTTTGTGGAAGGACAGCTGCTTAAGTCATAAAACCACCAAGCATATATGCATGTAACATGAGAAACACATTTAATAATATTCATAGAGAATATATATGAAATGAGCTGGGCATGGTGGTACACACCTCTAATCCCAGTACTTGGGAGGCTGAGACAGGAGGATGGCAGGTTTGAGGCCAGTCTCAGCAACTTAGACCCTCAACAATTTAGCGAGACCCTGTTTCAAAATAAAAGATAAAAAGGGCTGGAGGTACAGGTCTGAGGTAGAATGTCCCTCGGTTTAATCTCCAGTATAAAAAAAAATATATGAATATATATTTAGTGTGACTATAACTATATATTCATATTTAATGTATACCTATATTAATATTTAACAGATAGTGTGAGCCGGGTTTGGTGGTACATGTTTCTAATCCCAGTTCTTGGAAGGCTGAGACAGGAGGATTGCAGGTTTGAGGACAGCCTCAGCAAGTAGTGAGACTCCCATCAACCTAGGGAGACCCTGTTTCAAAATACAAATAAAAGCCGGGCGTGGTGGCGCACGCTTGTAATCCCAGCATTCGGGAGGCTGAGATCGGAGGATCCGGGTTCGCAGCCAGCCTCAGCTACCTAGTGAGGCACTCCGCTACTTAGTGAGACTCGGTTTCAAAATAAAGAATAAAAAATAGGGCTGGGGGTATAGCTCAGAGGTAGAATGCCCCTGAGTTCAATCCCCAGTACCGCAAAAAAAAAAAAAAAAAAAAAAAAAAAAAAAAAAAAAAAAAAAAAAAAAAAAATACAAATAAAAAATAGGGCTAGGGGTGTAGCTCGGAGGTAGAATGCCCCTGGGTTCGATCCCCAGTAACACACACACACCCCTGAGAGTATGAGGGAGAACTCTGTACACACACACACACACACACACACACACACACACACCCCCAGAGTATGAGGGAGAACTCTGTATCCCTCTAGCTCCTTCCCTGGGCACTTCTGACACACCCGCGCGGAGTCCTGCAGCCCAGCCAGGCCATGGACCACCCAGAGTCAGCGCCAACCGCAGGGGCAAGGGCTCAGTCCCAGAGACGGCCCCTACTTCAGAGGCCGGCTGCAAGCCCCAGGTTGCCCCCGCACTCCGCACCTGCTGGCTACAGTCCAGGGGCCGCCACAACCTCCTCCTTAGGTTTGGTGGTTCGGTATAATGGCTCACAGAACTTGGGGAAACACTCCTGTTTACCTAGTTTATGAGACTATTACACTGGATACGGATGAAGAGCCAGGGAAGGGGGACAGAGGGTGAGCTGGGGGAAGGGGTGCAGAGCTTCCGTGCAGTCAGCAGGGCCACCCTCCCAGCATCTCCGGGGTTCATGAACTCTGAACGCTGGGGTGGGTGGGGTTTATGGAGACCTCAGTATGTGGGCGTGATCGGTTGAATCTTTGGCCAGTGGTGATGTCAATCTCCAGCCCGTCCCCCTTTCCAGAGATGCGCGGGGGGAGGGGGTAGGACAGCAATTGAGGGGTTCTGGTAGGGCTGAAAGTCCAGTCCTCTACTCACATAGCTGGTTTCTCTTGTAGCCGGTGGGTCCTCATCCTCCAAGACTCACCCTAACGGGGCATAAACTCCGGTATCACTGAAGGGAGTCTTTTTTTTTTTTTTTTTTTTTTTTTTTTCAGTACTGAGGATTAAACCCAGCGGCATTCTACCTCAAACTACACCCTCCCCCCAGCCCTATTTTTAATTCTTTATTTTGAAGCAGAGTCTCACTAAGTTGCAAAGGGCTCACTAAGTAGCTGAGGCTGGACACGAACCTGCAATCCTCCTGTCTCAGCCACCACAACCGGCTGAATGTATCCATTTTATTAAGTGTCACCAAGATGCCTCTCTGGTCCCAATCACTCAGGAAGTCCCAGGGCTTTTAGAAGCTTTGTGCTGGGTCCTGGACAGAGACCTAGTACATGTCTTTCTTAGTCTATCCCATTACCTAATGGCCCCGTGAGCTCGATGGCTTGGGGGCCAGGTAGCGGGGTGCACCTGCCTGGACTCAGGCCTCAGTGCCCATAGGGCCCTGCCCCTTTGTACCTTCTTAGTCTCTGGGACCATTGACACCTCACAGGGTTCCTTCAGAGAACACCTTAGAATTAGCAAGTGCATTTTGTAAGGCGTTCAGCACGGTGCCCGCCCATGGCAGCCCTCCCAGGCCCCCCTCCTCCCTGGCTGCGACAATGGTCTCTACAAGTCAGGATGCTCAGAACCTGCTGTTTGGAGGAGCAGTTGGTGCCTCCCTCTCTTTTTTTTACTCACCTTGATTGTATTAAAATTCATAGAGGCCCATAAATTATCAATTGGATGTCATGCGGGTTGTTATTTTTAGTTTCTTACTATAGCAGGTGTAGATACATGTGTTAAAAATTGAAGCAGCATGTGCGTTCTGCACAGTGGGCCTTACTTAGCCCTGACCTCCAGCCCTCTCCTGCAGCAGTCAAGGTCAGAGTCTCTTCACCCACGAGCCTGCCCTTGGTGTATTGTATATGCATACTATGCATGCAGCTTTTGTACTTTATTTATTAACTTTTTAATTCTGGGGATTGAACCCAGCAGCATTCCCCAAGCCCTTTTTTAAAATTTTATATTTTGAAACAGGGTCTCACTAAGTTGCTGAGAGTGTCTCATGAAGTTGCTGAGATCGGCCTCCAACCTGCGATCCTCCTGTCCCAGCCTCCCAAGTACTGAGGTTACAGGTGTGCACCACGGTGCTGCTGCTGCTTTGCATTTGACTTTTTATTCTTCATCATTTAACACAGAGATATCTCCTCGCCTCTCTGTCCCTTTCCCCTCGTTCCCTCATCATTTTTAAGTGCAGCATGCTCCTTTATTCTTTGTATGCCACTTCATTGAGTTGACCCAGCGGATGGATATTTAGGTGATGGCAGGTTTTTTTGGGGGGGGCTGTTACAAACAATGCCATACTGAACATTCTTTCCATATTTTTGCCTAGGTGGGAGAATCTATCTGTAGGATACATTTCTAGCCATGGAATACTTGGGTTTTCCATTTAACATATCTATTTAAAATTGGATCGGTGTGGCCCAATTGCCTTCAAAGATGTTAATTGAGGTTTTTTTTATATCTGCGCCCCTCCTCCCCACTACTCCCCCTGATTCCTCCCACCTTTATCTGCAGGGATGCTGCTCAATTCAGTTGCCTTTACAGTGTATGTCTTCACCGGGCCTGTCTCGGGCTCTGTTCCTTGTAATCTTTGGACACTTTTCTCACTGTGATTCTTAACCAGGACTGTCAAATGAGAACTTATTCACCCAACACAGTGGCAGCATGAGTAGCCAGCCTGGGGTCAGTCTTGCCTCTGGAGAGATCTCACACAGTCACTTGGAATTTATTATATAGCTGTACAAAACATCACGGCTTGCAGTCTTGTACTGCCCAAAGCACACAGAGGCAGCCCGGTGAGATTTTAAAAAAGATATTCCACATGAACCAACCTGCTTTTCCCTAGTTCTGTATTCTACTCTCTTGCATTAGTATTTTCTTTTAAAAACAAAACAAAACAAAAAAACTTTTATTGGTGCAATGTAATTATACATCGTTGTGAAATTCAAAGCGATACAAACATACATGCACACAGAAGTTGGTGTATTTGTCTCTGGATTCTACCCCGTTTTTCCCTTTTCCCTCCCATCCATGTTAGTGAGATTGGTAGCAAAGCCTTCTTGTGTGGTGTCTTTCTTTTGATAAATATATTTGAGATGTAGGTAGAGTATAAGGAGTATTTAGGAAGCTCTGTCTGGTACTTGTTGCTCGTTGTACAAAACGTGTACATTTAAAAGCAGGGCTGATTATGACTTATTTTCCTCTGGGGAGACCTGTTGTATTGTGTAATTTCTTAAGAGTTGGCAGCTGTGGGGTGTGTTTAGTGAGAGTGATTTCTAACTCTTTGGGACTCTGAACCATGTAATTGAAATGGTGTGGAAAGTAACCATGATGATTCAGGGAATTAAAGTAACTGCAGGAGCGGTGATATGGATTAGCTGGTCACTGCAGGGGCCGTGGCCTTGACCTTGTAGCCCTGATAATAGTATGTCCTAGAACTCCACCGAAAGTCCCTCAGAGAGTTGGATTTCAATATCATGGGCAATGTCATGTCACTGTAATTTCATTTATAACAAACACATTCATTTGTAAACCATGGTCCTTATGCATTTAGGAAGATGTAGGAAAAACTAGCATCCTTAAAGCTGGTGTTTTTTTTTTTTTTTTTCCTTCTATCCTGGACATGGAACCCAGGGCCTCACACATACTAAGCAAGTGTTCTACCACTGAGCTGTATCCCCAATCCAAGCTAGTGGCTCATTAACACAAAAGCTGTCCCTCTGTCCCTCAAGTTTTTTTTTGAATACTAGTGATTGAACCCTCAACTACACCTACCTCTCAACACTTACTTCTCAAGTACACCCTCAGCCATTTTCATTTGGTTTTTTTTTTTTGCTTTGAAACAGTCTCACTAAGTTGCTGAGGCTGGCCTCCAACCCAAGATCCTCCCGTCTCAGCCTCCTAAGTACTGGGATTACAGGCTTTCATCACCATCCCTGGCTGCCTGCCCTCAAATTTGTATTGTCCCCAAATGAAATTCAAGCTGAAAGACAGGTTCATGTCACCCTGTTCATGACAGTTGACCTCCAGAGACAGAGAGGCTGTGTGCTGGGAGATTGTGTAACTTGTTGCAGGGTTCTTCGCACTGTTTTTGTGGTATATTCTCTGGGAGAGCAGGGGGCACAGGGGGCGGTGGGGGGGGGGAGCTGGCCACCATCTCTGTGGCCTTTTCACAGCACACAGTTACAACCAGTATTTGTCTCCAGCGTTTCACAATTATAAATTAATAATAACAACCCATTAGAAATTACAGGCATTGTAAGCCCCAACTCCTTTGGGCATCTTAATAAAAATGATAATTAAAACCATAATTTACAGTAAGTGGGGACATTGCCCGAGTGCATCCATGATATGGAGGAAATTAAAAAAACTCAAAACAGAAGGGAACTTCTTGGCACCAGGGAAGGAAGCCGCCTCGTTCTTAGCTCCTGCCTCCACCCGAGCCCCGGGGGGTTTGGTGGGCCTGGGTTCCCATCCCGCTGTCTTTTGTGCCCCGGTTCTGTGCCCATCTGCCCCAGCTCCCAGGGAGTCTTCTCAGGTCTGCGTGCCTGCCTGCTCCTTCCCCCTGGACCGCTGCACGCAGCCCCTCCTCCTGTGCCCCTCTCTGGGTAGACATATAAAGGAGCTTGCTGGCGTGCGGGCGGACGCCTGGGACCCTCCTCGATACCCCCTCGTGCTGAGGCCTAGGTCCCAGGCTTTGCAGACTTTTTCTTTTTTTGCTTCTAAAGTGGGGTTCTAATTTAGCCCCTTAGCTGCTCAGCATAAGCGCGCACCCATCCCCTCCTGGCTGCTCACAAGGACCCATTGTCTCCAGCCAGCCGGCCCATTATCTGCATGACCTCTGGAGGGCCCGTGCACGGGTGAGGACAATGGTAGCTGAGCGCCAGCCTCTCTCTGCCCATATCCTTTCACCCGCACCTGGCCACCTGCGGCTGGAGCGTGGCTGTGGAATTTCATCTCATTGCCTTGTCTGGGCTTCATTCATTCCCGTGGGCTGTTCAATGACCTTGATACTTTTTAAAATTTACTTATTTATTTTTTCACCATGCTGTGCACCCTGCCTCTCTGCTTGCCTGCCCCCTCCTCTCTCTCTCTCTCTCTCTCTCTCTCTCTCTCTCTCTCTCTATCTCTATCTCTATCTCTGTCCTTTAGTCCCAGTGGAATTGTTGGTCCTTAGTTCCCACTGCTATTCAGTGACATCAGGAATGCAAAGGCACTTGTACCGCCCATCCCGATTCCGGCAGGTCCCTGAGCTCTCCGCCTGAGCTGTCCTGTCTGTAAAGCCACGTGCCCTGGCCAGGTTTTCCCAGGCGTAGGCAGAAGCCCTGTCTCCTCACACTGGACAGAGTGGGGCTTGATGTGGCTGAACTCAAAACCTGAAGCAGGCCACCAGAAAACATTCCTTAAGATCAGAGATTCGGATGGGAACGCTTGGATGGAGGCTGTTTGTTTGGTGCTGAGGCTGGAGCTGCGTTTCTGCCAAGGGCCTTCCCTGTGGCCGTCCAGAGGGCCTGGGCCTCCCCTCTCGCTGACGGCAGCTCCTCCCCTCACCTGACTGTCACCAAGTGGGGTTGGGGTCCTAGGAGCTCCCATCGTAAGGTTTTGCAGAGAAGTTTGGCACCTGGCTTTGGGTTCCCACCCCAACTTTTTAATGCTGGCAACTAGGAAGGAAAGGAGGAAAGGATGGATGGATGGAGGGAAAGAGAAAAAGAGGAGAAAGTGAATCAAACAGAGCAGCTCTACAGACTTGGGATTGATCCTGTAATTACCAACTGATAACTTGTATTCCAGACGCCAGTAGAATTTTCTGGGTACATTTTCCCATTTTAGAGTATCTGCCAGTGTTTGTCCCTAAAGCCTAAACCCCAAGACAGTGAGGTATGAAACCTCTGTGGCCACTGATCTTTTCTGACTGGAGCTGATAGAGTAAGTCCTAGACCATCGCCACCACCCATTGTGTGGAAATGTCTTCCTGGATTTTCTTCATAGTATTAGCTTTCAGTAGTCTTCGGAACACACGCCTGCCATCTCCGTGCCGTTAAGCTGGTCCAATTTAAACATTGTCATAAAGTTAATTTTTTATAAGATGAATCAGGTTATTAAATTTAGTAAACCATTGCCTTCATTATTTTGCACAAACTTTGGCACTGCGTGGAATTGGCTCAGCCCTACTACATTTAGCTAATTAAACTGGCCATCAGCTGTGGTATTACGAGTGAGGGATGCTGGTCTCAGGGGTTTTATCCAGGACTTAGCAGTAGGTAGCATTATTAAACTTCTTTTTTTTTTTGCTTTCTAAAACTCCGCACTCTGGAGATATGGTTTACTATATAAGTGTTATTGTCCTTCCTGTGAAACCATCTTTTGAAATATCCATGCTTTCTTCCTCTCTCTCTCTCTCTCTCTCTCTCTCTCTCTCTCTCTCTCTCTCTCTCTCTCTCGTCTCCAAAGGCAATTGTAAAGGATAAGAAAATGGAATTGTGTGTTGTAACATTGACAAGTCTATCGGGGACTTGTAGTGTAATGCTCTGCTTAGATAAAGGGAAATGTAAGAGCCGGAGAATAACATCCCAAGACACAGAGACAGATGGCTTAACCCTAACTACAGTTAGGAATTGTCTGAGGGAGGGAAGGCGCCTGCGGCCTGTTTCTGCCATCATGTCAGATGAGCTGTTCTTGGTAATAGAAAGCCCTTGGCCGGGGTTACTTTGTCAAGCGAGATAGTGCAACTTAACAGGTTTGTTTGGGGAAATACAATTTGATAGAAAAAGGGCACGCTCTCTCCCTGCAGATTTCCAGGTGGTGTCATTCAACACGGCAGTGAGCAATATCTTTGTAGGATTTTTAATGTTTATTCATTATTAAAAAGGAAGTTGAGCCAGATGTGCTGGCGCATATCTGTAATCCCAGTACTTGGGAGACTGAGACAGGAGGATTGAAGATTGGAGGCTAGCCTCAGTAAGTAGTGAGACTCTCAGCAACCTATCAAGACCCTGTTTCAAAATAAAAAATACAAAAAGGCTGGGGGTATAGCTTGGTGATAGAATGTCTCTGGGTTGAACCCCTAGTACCACAAAAAGTAAAAAAGGAAGTTGCAAGGCCATTGGGATTGCTATTTGAAACAACAACTCAGATAGTTTCAAAAGAATCCAGAACCATGGCGTATTAGCAGAGTGCCAGAGCCATCAATTCCTTCTGCACTCGTTTGTTGAATCCTGCTGGGCGCTCTTCCCTGGGGATACCGAGATGAAAAGGCCCAGACCTGAGTCGCTTTACTGTTGACCTGGAGAGCTGGCCGCTTCACCAGGCGATCTTAGTAAGATATGTCCTAGTTTTCCACATGCAGGAACATTATCTTGGACACTAGAACTTGCGGTCACTGGACATGTATTTGGCTGAACTACATGAGGCCTTCTCTAGTGGACTTGATTGCTTGGTTGTGGACACTGTTTTCTGACTGGTCTTCCACAATGACTTCCAAGATATGGCATTTTGCAGTTTAGACTGGGGCTCGGTGAGGAGGCTCTGCGATTCGATTGCCTCTTCCTTGCTCCTTCCTTCTCTCCTTTTTCTCTCTGCCCCTTTCAGTGTTCTTCAGGGAAATGATCTTAAAATGTGGGTTGAGTTTCTTTAAATACGTAGAGTTTTTCTTGTGGCAGTTCTTCAGGAGTGGTTTCCTAGGAGTTTGTCTTTTTCACTTGTCTTATAAATATATTGGCATAAAGTTGTTTGCCAGATCTTCTTAAGATCCTTTTAGGATTTGCAGGATCTGTAGTCCTTTTTTTTGTGTGTGGGGGAATGGGAATTGAACCCAGGGGCATTCTATTTCTGAGCTATACCCCCAGCTCTATTTTATTTTATTTTGAAACAGCTAAGTTGCTGATTCTGGCCTTGAACATGCAATCCTCCTGTCTCAGCCTACCAAATATTGGGATTATAGGCATGTACCACCATGCCCAGCTTCTGTAGTTTTTTTTTTTAATTAAAACTTAAAAAACTTGATATACAAAAAGGTGTACATATTTAATATGTATAACTTGACAAATCTGGAGATAGTTACATATCCATGAAACTATCACCACAATTTATGGCATAGAAAGTTTTCTCCTGTAGGATGTATATATATATATATATATATATATATACACAAATGTGACCTTTGCCCTCTGACTGCTACTTTCTTGTTCTCTCCTCCCTCAGCCGTTGAGAACCACTCCCCCCTTGGCTTCTATGACTGACTCTTAGATTCCTCATAGTAATGGTATCATGTAGAATTCTAGGTGTTCCTTATATATGTAGTATTTTTGTATAGTAACCCTTGATCAGATATGTTGTTTGCAAATATTTTTCCCATTCTGTAGGTTTCCTCCTCTTTATTGTTATAGTGTGTGTGTGTATGTGTGTGTGTGTTTGTGTGTGTGTGTATGTGATAAAAACACTTAATGTAAGATATCCCCAGCCAGGCGTGGTGGCATGTACCTGTAATCCCAGTACTCGGGAGGGTGTGACAGGAGGACTGCAGGTTTGAGGTCAGTCTCACAATTTAGTGAGGCCCTCAGCAACTTAGTGAGACATTGTTTCCAAATAAAAAATAAAATAGGATTGGGGGTGTAGCTCTGAGATAGAATGTCCCTGGGTTCAATCCCCGGTCCCCCCACCCCCCCTACTCCCTACTTTGCAATTTTTTCCACTTTACAAATGTTTGAGTATAAAATGCAATATAGTTAGCTACTAAGCCAGATTTCTTTTGGCTCGTTATGTGATATATCTTCCCCATTCTTTTAACCTTCCTATCCTTATATTTAAAGCTACATAACATACATTCTTTTGTAAAGAGCATATTTTATGTGTGTGTTTTATGCAGTCTGACAATCTTTATCTTTTAATTGCAGTCCATTTATGTTAATGGAATTATGGATATATTTGAGTTTAAATATGTGACATTATTGGTTTCCTATTATTCTATTTTCTTCTTTCTGTCTTAACTTTTTTTTTCTTCTTTCTTTTTTGAGGTACTGGGGATTAAACCCAGGGGCGTTCTACCTCCAAGCTATACCTCCAGCTGGCCCTATTTTATTTTTTTCTTTTGAAACAGGGTCTCAGTAGTTTTCCAGGCCGGCCTTGAATCTGTGATCCTCCTGTCTCAGCTTCCCAAGCACTGGGATTACAGGTGTGCGCCACCACGTCTGCCTCTCGGCAACTTTCCTAATTGTTCTCTGCAGGCACCTGGATCTAGGAAACCTAGGCTACCATGACTGGGGTCGCAAGCCCTGGAAACACTTCTCACGGAGCAGAGCACATCTTTGCCTTCAGCAGAGGATCTAATCATTATTGGTGGCCAAGGGGCAGGTTGTGCTGGGAACCCTGGGTCTTCATCTTGGAAATCACTGCGTCCCTTCACTAATTTTCTCAAACTCACACTGCTGTTTTTCTGGGCCAGGTGATCCCTTGTGGTGGGGGTGACCCTGTGAAGTATAGACGTTTGTCGTCTCCCCAGCCGACATACATTAGATGCCAGTAGTGCTTCACTCCACAATTTTGCCCACTAACAATAGCAATGTCCCTGGATATTATACTTGTCCCCCCGGGGGACAAAGTTGCCTCTGGTTGAGAACCACCATGGAGAGGCAAACGGAGTCCAGTAAGGGCCCAACAGGACTCAGCACGAGGTTGTTGTTTCTGATGTCGACTTTTCTTTGAACTGCAGGGTTTGAAACCGCCAAGTCTTTCGCCCTGCACGGAGCCCATGTGATCCTGGCCTGCAGGAACCTGGGGAGAGCCAGCGAGGCCGTGTCCCGCATCCTGGAAGAGTGGGTAAGCGCTCCACCATTTCCTCCATTTAATTCGCAAATGCACACACAGGCTAGACATGGGGAGGCTTGGGAGCTGTGAGTAAAGTTTATTACTCTGGGAATCACGTCTGTCTTTTCAAAGACATCCTCACATTGTTGACTTTATGAATGAAAGGACATGCGGGCCTGTTGTTATCCACGTGTCTGTTTATAGTTCCTTGTCAGTGTCATCTGCTTTATTAGACAGAGCCGTGAGAATGTTTACTTGAGTAATTCATTTATTAAGAAAAACAACACATGGTTGACGCCCAGGAATGCAACCGGGAGGTTATTTTTTAATTTAATTTAATTTTATTGTGGTGCTGGGGATTGAACCTAGAGGCATTCTACCTCTGAGCTACACCTGCAGCCCTGTTTATTATTTTTGATTTGGAAGCAAAGTCGCGCTAAGTTGCTGAGGCTGGCTTTGAACCTGCAATCCTATCTCAGCCTCCCTGGTACTGGGATTACAGGGGTGCGCCACCACGCCCAGCTTGGGAGGTTGTTATGCTTATGTTTTTTAAGATTAGAAAGGAGCAGGCTTCAACCCCCTCTCTAGGTTTTTGCTTTTCTCTTTCTGTGGAGGGTAGATGTTGATGTTGATATTTCTATGAATGAACATTTACCGCTGGCTTGGAATGATCTTGGGACCAAGGATATAGCATCTAACACAGCCAGTGCCTCCTCTCCTGAGCTTACCTTTAGGTAAGAGAAATAGACGCTAAAGGGATACTCACGTTTAATACCATAATAGCAGGCGGTCATAAATATGACAAAGGACAACAAGGCAGAGTGAGAGACGGGTAGTGATGTCCTGAGCTGATTCAGATGGGCAGTCAGCCCATCTGAATGTGATTTGAGGTTGTGACATGTGACTTGAGACCTGAGTGAAGTAACGAGGTAAGCCACGCATGTGCGAAGGCCCAGAGGTAGGAGTAGGACTGCAGGATTCGGGGGTCACCAGGGAAGCTAGTATGACCCCAGGGAATGGAACAGGAAGAGAAATAGAGGAGAGGATAGGAGAGGAGAGAAGAGGGGAGTAGTGCAGGTCTCACAGGGTCTCAGAGACAGCGGGGAGGTAGACCTACTTTAGAGGGTTTGTGCTAGAAAGTGAGCTTTTCGCATGGTGCCCGGGTCCCTGGTTGAAGCATAGACCGCATCCATTCCCTTACCATTCATTCACATATTTACCAAGGACACCGCTGTGACATTGCTGAGCTCCGTCGTGAAGGACAAGCCTTACCCCTGTGTCTGTAGAGCTTTCAGCCCATCAAGGAAGGCAGATTTAACCAAAGAATCATAGACGGCATTGTCAACTTGTGATGATGGCAGGTGGTGTTGCAGGGTGGCGAGAATGGCAGGGAGTTGGGAGACTTTCAGAGTCCCCCAGGAAGAAAGCAGTGATGGAACTGAGACTTGGAGGAAGACCTGGGAGAGGAGGGAGAAGGTCAGGGGGGAGGAGAACGGGACTGCCATGGCTCGGGGGGAGGGGGGGGCTGGGCAGGAAGGCAGTGTCCAGTGAGGCTGTCTGGAGAAACAGACTGTGGTTGGCTTCAGAAAATTCTATTCTGTACTGAAAAGTTATGAAAGTAAAAGGAAGGAAGGTTTGTTTCTGGGTTTTTTTTTTTTTTCCACCACATATTTCCTATAAAATATTTTAGATTTAGTTTATTTCAAATGAACCCTTGTCTTGAGCTCACCGGATTCATTATTTTGGGCCCAGTTTTTAAATCTAGTATCTGAGTGTGTGTGTGTGTGTGTGTGTGTGTGTGTGTGTGTGTGTGTGTTGCTAGGGATTCAACCCTGGGGCATTCTACCTCCAAGGTACTCCCCTAGACCAGTTTTACTTTTTATTTGGAAACAAGTAAGTTGCTGAGACTCTCACTAAGTTGCTGAGGCTGACTTTGAACCTGCGATCCTCCTGTTTCAGCCTCCCAAGTGCTAGAATTACAGGCATGTGCCACCACATCTGGCAGGTATTTCTGACTCTATAGTTAAAAAATAATGACTTCTATAGGTAAAGAAGAAAACAAATGGTGCTATCTGTATATGACTTGAATTTTTCTGCCCAGAGGAAAGGTAAAAAACAGAAAGTGAAAATCCTTCCTGGTACTTCTCTTGGAAGGTAAACTTTATTTATAATTTCTTATGTATTTTTCCAGAAGAAGATGGTATATACCAGCAAACACACACACACACACACACACACACACACACACACACACACACACACATTCTTTCTGTATTTTTTCACTTAATTGTGCATGAGATCTTTAATGGTCAGTGCATATAAATCTACTCCACTCTCTAACTCCTGTATAATATTCCGTCACGTGCTTATGCTTTAAGTTATTAAAGCAGTCTTTCTTTTGGTAAGCTTGTGGTTTGTTTGCACTGTTTTGTAATTCTAAGTGGTACTGTTTTACAGTTTGGTCTCTGGTTCTTGTGTCAGTCTTTCTTTGTCTAAATGTTGATATATTGTACTGACCATTCTCGACGCATGCATTTGTGAGCACACCCATATGGGCAGAATCTCAGCAGTGGACTCCCCAGTTCACTAGGTGTTTGCAGTTAGGATTTTGGGAGCAGTTCCCTAGCTCCTCTTGCTTCAATTTCAACTCCCACTGACGATGCAGAAGTCTATCTGTTCTCTGGCATTAGAGAATATTGAACTTGTGTAGTGGACGCTACTTGTTCCACAGTCTTGCTACAGAAAGCTACTGCTGATTAGAAAGAAGTCTGTCTCATGAAATGACTCAAAGTCAGAAATAATAATCTAGAGAAAATTATATTTAACATTTGGGGCAGCTGGAGAGGAGATAGTGTGAATTGCCAGTCCCTCTGCAGCCAGCAGTTTTCTTTTATAGAAGGTTTAAATGAGGCATCATAAAAAAGGATTAAACACAGGAGCCTGCAAATTGTCCTGGGTCAAGATAAGGAAAGAGAGCAGGGCAGTCATGGGACAAGCCTAGAGGAGGGAAGGGTTAAACATTACTGGTAGATGGAGAAGACATCAAAATCCACACTCTAATCGATTCCATCAGGTCCCTTGGAAGTCTGTCCACTTGGGGGCAAATTCCACCCAGCCAGTACTGTGCACTCTACCAAGCGGGTCCAAGATGTCAATCTCAGCTTGCAGTTCTAAGATGGCTCCCAACTAACTTGTAAGATTTTCCTCATTTGCATGGTGACAGGAACAGTAAAATTCCAGTGGTCCTAGAGATCCTATAGTAAGCATATTGTGCAGTGATTTTAATGTTGAAACCAGTCTTGGGAGATAATTGTGACACAATTGTGTATGAATCCACAATTTTTTTCTGGTCTTTAAATCTATCTTCTTCTTTTCTTCCAACACAATAAATATGCTAACACATTGATGCCCATGTGTCCCATCGTAACTATTGTTTGATGCACAGAGACAGAAATTCCTGCATCAACCCTAATTAACTGCAGGACCTCTGGCAAGTCTCTTAATCTATCTGGTGCCTCAGTCTCCTCATCTCTAATGAAGAAAGTGGAAGGAGGTGATCTGGCAGAGCCTCCGCATCATCTCTCTTTCTTGCATTCTAAGCCATAATTGGGTCCCTGGGAGGCAGTTTCCGATGCCGGCATTTATCATTGTGCAGTTTCCCTCTACTGTATATAATACCTGGAGGTAGACTAGCAGTCCCAGAGAAATAATTATCCCAGAACATGCATTGTCAGGAACATGGGAAAAAGGGAACAGGAACGAAAGCAAAACTCATGCTCATGTTCACACATGGTTTCAAACCTTTAAATTATATCTTACAGGTTTCAGACTGAAGAAACTCACTGTGGCCTCCTATCTGTCCTGTCCACCTGTTCTCTCTGTAAGATGCTATACTGTGGTTCTTAATTCCTTAAGATGATGATCATGGACATTCAGACTTGACCAAAAGTGGTCTTCTTTTCCATTTCTTAACTTTGCATCATCAATGCAACACAGCCTGGAAGGTCCCCAGATGCCATGCCGGAACCTGAGTTGCGTGGGATTCCCATGTGCCACCCTTACTTCCCGCCTCGTCCCTGTCCCTCGACGTTTGTCAATCTGGTTTCCTTGAGGGCTCCTCCTTATCTCATATCTCTGTGCAGGGGTTGGATTTTATCCTATGCCTCATTAAGTACCATCTTCTTCACCTTCTTGTGCATCTCAAGGTCAGTTTGATCCACTTCCATCTTTCAAGCTGGGAGCCAGCTTAACTGAGTTCCCAGTTTAATCCTACCAGGGCCGGGGGGGGGGGGGGTGTTCTGCAATGTTATCCACGCCTCCTGGGAGCATCGCAAAATGAGCCAGGGCTTTTTGTTGCAGCAAAAGCTGCTTCCATGTTGCATTGTTTTGCATTTCTTTGGGGTTTTGGCTCCCCGGGCCTCCTCAGCGCTGGTGGGTGCTGGAGACAGGGTTCATTCCTCAGTCCCTAACTGCTTCTCCCCTGTCTGGTCTTTCTCTTCCAGCTTCTTCCCCTGTCCAATGCAGGACTCCCATGTCCCAGAACTTTCATGTCTGCCTCATAGCTGGCAGAATGCTTCTTTCACTCCATCATGGGGCAGCCAGTGACTTCCATTCATTTACCACATGTCATTGGCTGCACCCTGGCCAAGGCCCTGCATGTCTCTCGTCTGGCAGGATGTGGCAGCCTAGTGTCCTCCTTTGAAAGAGGACCTGAGGGACAGTTTTGGAGGAAGAGGGGACTCGACCAAGGCAGCACAGCTGGCGAGCTCAGGGTCAGGTTCCTAGCTCGCTCCATCTACCCAACACCTGGCTTCCCCACCATGTCTAGCATCAGGAGGGCTTGTTTTCCTTCCATGTGTTGCTTTCAAAATCCTGAGGTGCTATTTGAGTGGCTAATTTCAGGATTCCTCATATTTCTTAGAGACAGCAACTCTGATAGACCCCCGTGTTGTTTTATAGTCAAGAGAGCCCTTCTGGAGTCCGCAGACTTCCTGTAGGGGAGATCCAGCTACTTATAAAGTATGACTTAAGTGAAAACACATTCCATATAGGAACATGTTAAGAAGCTATATGTCAGGTGTGGTGGCGCACCCCTGTAATCCCAGTACTTGGGAGGCTGAGACAGGAGGATCGCAGGTTCACAGCTAGCCTTAGCAACTTAGCGAGGCCCTCTGCAACTTAGTGAGACCCTGTTTCCAAATAAAAAGTAAAATACGGCTGGGGTTTTAGCTCAGAGATAGAATACCCCTTGGTTTAATCCTTAGTAAAATACACATTGGCTGTGCGCGCGCGCGCGCACACACACACACACACACACACACACACACACACTAAAAAAAACAAAACAAACCTATATGCCAAGTGTGGTGGTACATGCCTGTAATCCCAGATTTTACAGGGAGGCTAAGGAGGACCAAAATGTGAGGCCAGCTTGGGCAACTTAGCCAGATCCTGTCTTAAAATAAGAAATAAGATGGGCTGAAGGTGTAGCTCAGTGGTAGAATGCCCTGGGGTTCAATCCCCAGTACAAAGTGCAAAAAAAAAAGGAAAGAACTTATGTGTAATTACTAATGCTAATAATTATTCCATGGGCAAATGCCCTCCTGCTGAGATGTTTTGGATGCTCTGAGGTTAGAAATAAGAGAAGAAATGAGAACAATTAAAGCAGGCTCACATGGACAAGGCAGAAGTAAACCACCCTCCTAAAAGACCAATCCATTCAGCATAATTAAAAAGGAGGGAGGAGGGGGAAACCCATCTGCCCCCAGCCATATTTAAAAAAAGTTTCTCCGGAGGAGCTGGGGTTCATGCAAGTGTTGTTAGTCTGAAATGTAGAGACAGAGAGATGTGGTCTACCTCATCCACACAGGACGTGGATTGCAGGCTGGTGACCTTTACCTGTAAGATGAGTGGCCAATCTTTTCCTAGATCTTCCGGGAGCTCCTGTAGCTGACTGAGTAGGAAGTCTATCTTTCCCATTTGTAAAGGGGAGTGGATTTTGTTTGTTGTTTACAGTACTAGGGGTTGAACCCAGGGGCATTCTACCTCCAAGCTACACCCCCAGCCCCTTTTCATTTTTTTTATTATTTTGGAGACAGTCCTAGAGCTGGCCTGATGTCGACCTCACTAGAAGCAGAGTACATAAAGCAAACCTTCCTCTCCTGTCCCCTCCACCCCCCTTTCCCACCAAGACAACCGACGGGTGTCTAGACACAGCTGGAGGGTTCCTGGGGCCTCAGGGGATTCCTGCTGATGACCACCGTGATAAAACACACCTGTGTTACATGGCAAGGACTAGAAGCAGGTACACCCTATGACCTTGGCCAAGTTCCTGAACTTCTCTGAACTTCAGTTTCTTCCCTTACAAAATGCAAATAATTATGTCGATGTCAAGAGATCTGGGCAGTTGTATTAAACACATCGCCCCTCTGTCTGTGTGTCAAGTATTAGCAGGTTGTGGGGAAAGATTAAGTGCCCCATTGCATCTCTGCCGCTGCTATTAATAACCATGATGGTAATAAACTCTTGCTCATACAGCAGTGCGAGGTGGTACCTGCCTTCCTAACCTCACCAAGCGGCTGAAAGAGGAGGTAGGGAGGATGTTTATCAGCACAATTCAAATGGAGTTGCAGCGAATCCCTCTCCTATGTCTGGACTCCTACATTTTAATAGATGTGTATTTAGTTTGTTGATTAGTATTTTCCAGTGCACCGCATATTAGCACTCAACTGTCATTTGAAAAGCCATCTTAATTATTTATGTGATTGCCTTTTCTTTTGTATTTACAAAGAACTACACTTTGCATATATTTAGGCGGGATGATTAAGGGATTACTCATCAGGAACAGCAAGCAACGGTTTATTTCAAAATGGTTATTGAGAAAGCAGGGAGATGAGGGGCAAAAATAAAAGATTTATTAGTCAGAGGTAATGGAATAGGCATGTTTTACGAAGACAGCGCACTCGGTTGACTGGCGCCACACGGTTTGGTGCTGCTGTATTGTAATTATTCCAGTTTTCAATAGCTTCAGCACAGAGCCTGTTTATCTCCTTGGAGTTCAGGCATGTGGAAAGGCTGCAGTGTGTGTCCTGGCAGCCTCATCCATACGCATCAGAAAGAATGGCTTCAGCATCATTTCCACATGCAGAGCGCTCGGTGCCAACCACTGTCTTAGGCACAGGGGCTGGACCCTTTGCAGTGTTCTTACAGATACTGGCATCCTCTGTTTTCATGATGTGATGTTAATGATGGGCGAGAATGCTGGGTAATGGATTGCTTGCACTTTCCAGAACTTCTCTAGAAATCAGGCTACTTTGGGGCTCCCTCCAATATACTCACTTTATGAGCCAATATAGCTTTGCTGTTTATGGGAATTTCCCTCCTCAACCTCCTTTAATATTAAAAGCTTAGCTCCTGTACTTTGTGGAGGGCAGGTGGAATTCTTCCACTTATATGATGTGTGTGTGTGTGTGTGTGTGTGTGTGTGTGTGTGTGTGTGTGTGTGTTGGGGGGAGGCATGCACCATGTGAGGTATTCAACGAGCCAACCTCTTGCCTGTCCAAGCTAGCAACCCTGCTGGGAATAGATGATCCTTATTGAACACGGCACACATGGCAGGGCTTGTCCCCATGAAGGATCTTCAGCTAAACAGAAACATAAAAAACTATTAATATTATTAACATTCATAGGTTATTGGGGAAGGTTCATCTTAAATCACTCTCTAGATCTGTTCCTCATTTTTTTCTGTACGGTGTTGGATTCTCAATAAACGCAGAATGATGTAAACAAACCTGTGTGCCAGCAAGGACTATATTAACCACCTGCTCTAACCAATGAGCACACACTCAGAACTTAAAAGTTCCAAAGCTCTGTTTTGGAACAGTTTTTTTGTTTCCAAACATCATTTATTGTCACCTGTACGTGTGTGGTTGAGCATTCCTATTTGTCCTAAGTACTGTGCTTAGCACTTAACAATGGACATTGTATGTTATATATCAGTCACATTGTGCAGATGAGGCTTTGGCAGCTGGACAAAGAGGTACACACAGCTGGGAGGGAATTGGTGAGTGCAAGATTTGAAGCCTTCTTCTCTGGACTCCAAAGCCATGTTATCACCCGATCAAAAATTCCTAGACAGGTGCAGCTGTGCAGGCCTTTAATCCCAGTACTTGGGAGGATGAGACAGGAGGATGGAAGGTTTGAGGCCGGCAGCAGGGGGTGGTCACTTAGCGAGACCCTGTTTCAAAATAAAAACAATAAAATAGGACTGGGGGTATAGTTTAGGGGTAGAATGACCCTGGGTTCAAAAAAAAGAAAGAAAGAAAAAGAAATTCCGGGTTGTGTGTTGTGCAATAAAATTGTGCTCTTCTAGGTACTTAGCAGATGTTATAGTCATAGAGATTCGTGTGTATGTATATGAATGTTTTGTAATATGAAACACTAAATGTCAATACCACGAGGGTACCTGGTTTCCTAGCAAAAAGAGCATCCTCGTGGCTCTCTGTGGTCTGATGGAGTTAATGGACCTGACCAAAGGAAGCCCTTCCCTGCTCCCCTTCCCGGTCTTCCCTCTCAAGTGCTGTTTAGTGTATTTACTGTTCTCCTTAAGTTGCCCATTTGACCTTTTTTGTCACTGGCCCAGGAAGGATTCTTTATCAGATAATAAATTATTCATCCACTTCATAGACATAATTGGTTGCTAAAATATTCTGAGTGTTTTCTCCATCTTTAGAATGCCGAAAAATTGCGCTCAGTACTTACCCTCTGAGTTTCCCATTTCTTTTCTGGTTCTGGAAATTTTGCATTGACTTCTTGACTCTTATTCATTGTTCCTTGGTCACCCTCTGTACATCTTCTCCCCCCTCCCCCTGTTTTTCTCCTGACCTCAGCTTGCAGTCTTGAACTGAATCTTTTCTGACTTTATATCCATTGTAACCTCTGTATAACGAGGGCTGTGATTAACCATGGAGTTCTTAAGAGTGAAAGTCAAGCATAGACCATCAGTCCCCATCACGGGAAACCCAAAGCAGGTGCATCCTCTCATTAACACGGGGTCCCCTGAGTTCTTATTAAGCAATTTTGACATAGTTTGAAGAGACAGATTTCATCTTCAGATGCTATCCAGCCAATGGCTGGAAAGCCTGCTTCTGGCTGCTGGGCTTTTAGGCTCCATTATTTAAGAGGGAAAAATAGGCTTGAGACTGTTTTTCATATTTATTATGGGCACTCAGAGCACCTCAGATGTGGGCTTGTTAGATTAAACAGAGAGAAGAAACAGTCCTTGCACCAATAAAACTTTCCAAGCAAGGACAAATAGAGATTCAGCTGGAGACAGGGTGGCCACCCTCAGCTTGGGGCAGTGCGCACTGTAAAAGACTAAGGTTTATTTTGGACAAATATTTAAAATAGAGCTAATTTTTAACTTATCCAGAGGCACCCCAGAGCAAGGCAGCAGGGTTTCCCTGCATTAAATTCTTATAGACCTGAGATCCAATCCTGTCTGAACACTTGCTCCCTGAGTCCCTGGGGGGGTTTGATCACCTCTTTGAACCTTGGCTTTTCTACCTGCAGAATGGTGCTGATGATAATGACTCCCCCAGTCATGATAAGGATGAACTGAGTAACACAAGCTCTTTAGCACAGAACCCAGTGTATTATGCAGATCAGTAAATGGTACCTGCAGGAGAGGCCAACTTGTCCACCCGGATCCCTGAAACAGCCACATTCACTCGTGCATCTTGTTGGAAAAATACTTTCTCTCTGTCTTGGTTCAGGCTGCGATGGCATAAATATCATGGGCAGGATGGCTTCAGCAACATTGAGGCTGGAGGTCCATGGTCGCCATGCCAGCCTATTTGGGTTCTTAGTGAGGTCCTTCTGGTTAACAGATAGGCATCTTCTTGCTGTGTCTCTCCATGGTGGAGAGTAGGTGAAGGGAGAGAGGAAAGGAAAGATGGTGGAAGAGAGAGAGAGAGAGAGAGAGAGAGAGAGAGAGAGAGAAAGAGAAAGAGGCAGGCAGAGGCCAGTGAGTGTGAATGAGTGTGTATGTGTGTGTGTGTGTGTGTGTGTGTGTAAACAAGCCAACTATTTTATTTCTCTTCTTATAAGGTAAGTATTTTTTTCTTGAGGGCTCCATTCTCATAACATAATTATCTCCCTAAGTCCGCACTGGGGATTAGCATTTCAATATAAATTTAGTCTGTGACATTCTTCCCATGGCCCCCCAAACTTGACGTCTTTCTGATATGCCAGATACATTTATTTCATCCCAACAGTCCCTCAAGTCTTAACACATTGCAGCATGAACTCTAAAGCCTACTTTTTTTTTTTTTTTTTTTTTAATGATCAGAGGGTATTAGGAAGTAGCCAAGCCCCTCTTCATCTTCCCAGCAATGTGTCGGTTCAGATTGAGCTGAGCTGAGCTGAGCTGAGAAGCAGGGACTGTCTCCATCCCAGGGGTCAGAGAGGTGACTCGGTGTCCATACCCACACAGGGAGCTGGCTGCTGCTCACAGAGGCTTGGATAGAGCTGAAGAGGAGTGGAGTAGGCTGATCCCACCCTATGTTCTCAGAGGATTCGTTGGAACAAGTCTCTGCTCCTTAGTAATTCAGGGATGCAGGTAGAATTAAGTTTTGGAGACCTTGAAAAAGGAAAGCACAAACATGGTTGTGGTGGTTGTAAAGTCTATCCACAAATTCTTTGGCAATCTTCCCTTCAAGAGGTAGAGCCTATTCTCCTTTCCCGGAGTGTGGGCTGTACTTAATGACCCACTCTTTTTTTTTTGGTGGTGGTACTGGGGATGGACCTCAGGGGCATTCTACCTCCGAGCTACACCCCCAGCCCTATTTTTTATTCTTTATTTTGAAACAGGGTCTCACTAAGTTGTGGAGGGCCTCACTAGGTAGGTGAGACTGGCCTTGAACCCAGAAGCTCCAGTCTCAGCTTCCCAAATGCTGGGATTACAAGCATGCACCACCAGGCCCGGCTGACCCACTCTTAATAAGTAGGATGTGACAGAAATGATGGCGTATCAAGGAAGGTCAAACAGCATTTCTGCTTCCTCTCTGGGATCATTGACTTGGGGAAAGTCAGCTGCCATATTGTGTGGACACTCAAGTATCCCTGTGGAGAGGCCCCACTGTTCTGAGGCTCGTGGAATCCCCCCAGCCCAGTCTCAGCTTTGTATGACTGCTGCCCTGGTCTTTGGATTCCCTTCACGAGAGAGCTCATTTCAGAGCCAGCTAGCAGCTAGGTTATGTCCCATTTCCTGATTCACAAAATTTGGTGAGATACAAAGTAAGAGCTTACTGTTTTAGGCCACTATATTTGGGGAAAATCTGCGATGTAGCAATGGATAACACGGGAGGCACGGCCACAGGGTGGAAAGATCTCTGAGAGAGACTGGATAGTGAGTTCCAAGGACAAGACATGAGGATTCACCCACTGAGATCTTTGAATTACAAGGAATCTCAAGTTTTCACGTTTTCGTCATCTCCTGGGTCTTCTTGCTGACCTTCCTCCAACGTGTAGACCACTTTACACCAGCCCTAATCAGGGAGCATCCAGCTTTGGTGTGAGATCCTTTACCGATGGACATGCCCTTCCCTCCCCAGGCAACCCATCCTATTTCTGCATACCTCTTAATTAGAAAGGTCTTCCTTTTAATGAAGATGGTTCTCCCCCAAGCACTTTCTACCCATCAGCCCTGTTTCTGCCCTCTGAGTTCCACTAGCTACCCTCTCATCAGAACTCAACTAATACAGGCATCCCTCAAATTCCCTAAATAATAAATCCAAAGTTATTGAAGAGATCAGGTTACTCAAAGTTGGCAGCGAGACTGGCCCCTCTCATTTTTTTGCGACCCTTGTCCCTCTTTTATTATTGAAACTTGGGCTGTGCACGGTCGGGCTTAGGTAGCTGGGGAGTGCTCCCTTGCTTCTGTATCCTGCGTAAGCAGTAGATGCAGGAACCCTGGCTGGCTTTGCCTCCCCCTGAGTTAATGAATCAGCAGGAGCCAAGAACACAGTCTTCTTTGAAATGTCTGAGGAATGCTGCACTTATTTACCTGACAATTCTGAGATTTGAATTGGTTCGGACTACAATGCAGTCTGTAAGCAGAGTAGCTGGGAGAAACTTCAATGCATCTCTGTAATGGCTTCGTTGTTGTTTATTGAGAGGGACTAATTAACTTTGATTATTGCGCTAATATTATGGCACTTTGACAGCCCTTCAGATTTATGACTCTGGGAAAATAAACAAATGAAATGCAGGTGCTGGAGCAGAAAGAATAAGTTATTACTGAACTTTAATTACTTGGAATGTGTAGCCAGGAGAGAATTAGTTGATGAATTACAGGATGCTTAAAGCCTACATCACATTGTAAGCAATAAGAAGACAAGAATAAAAGGGGGGGAGTGGGGGGCTGGAAAGGTGCTATTTTTAAGGCAGGAAAAGACTGGGACACATCTATAATAGTCTCAGTAGTATTTCATTGATTAATCTCTGTGGTTTCCAATGCTGAAGAAACTTACACCCGCACTCCTTAAAACATGGTCCCCACCCTGCAGAGTCAGCATCACCTGAGAACTTGTTAGACATGCAAATTCTTAAGCCCTACCCCAAAACTACCAGGTGAGAATCCCTGGAGGTGGGGTCCAGCCACCCACGTTTTACCATCTCGCCAGGAGATTTGATACATGCCAAAGTTGAGAGACTGCTCTCCAATTCTTGTGTCATTTTTTTTCTTTTAAAAGAGTGTTGGCACAACTTTTTACCTTACTTACAAAACTCAAATGTTTCCAGAACCCAGTTTACCAGCCCCAAGATTTTCAGGAAACTGTACAGATATTTCTTAAACATCTACATATGCTAAGTATACTGGGTGACATCAGACAATTTAGAAGGACTTTTAAATGAGTCAGACTGCCAAAGTGGAACCTAGCACCTTTGGAGCTTGTGAAGAGTGGTACGGAGCCCCACAACACAGGAAAGATGGTTTCTCCATGTGCCTCCCAGCAGGTTTCTTGAAGAAGGAAGTATGGATGGACTATAGTCGGCCCAAAGGACAAGGGTGGGCACATTCAGACTGGAAGGGAGGACAGGGACAGAGCATGGGTAACATTCATGCTGTGACAGGGGAATGGTCAGGCTTGGGTATAGCATGCAGGAGACGGCTGGAAGCTGTCATTTCTGGCCAGACCATCCAGGACTTTGGGTTCCATTCTTAGGAAAATGGACTTGGTCCTGGCAGCCATTGAGAGATCTGAGTGGGGGCGTGGTGATGCCGTTGTCCATGAACAGTGATGCAGGAAGACAGTTGCTCAGGTTGAGTTACAGGGCAGGACCAGGACACACCCCTCACTGTGGTTCAAGTGTCAGCTCTGAACTGGACTAGAGAGCAGTCGTTTTAGGATTGCCAGTCTGTAACTATGAGTAACCAGAAGCTGGTTAAATGATTGCTTTGGGGCTTGGGTCTGATTGGATCATTGAGGGGAGGCTGGGACACATGGCAGTGATGTTAATCATATTGTCCGTGACCTCCTTGTAGGTATGCCAATAAAGACATGTTTGCAGAGATAGCAAAGAAAAGCAGAAATAATTCTTCATTACTTTCAAGTATCTGTTACAGCTCCTTTTAGTCCTGTATGAGTTTTGCATAACTGTTTTAGCCATTATTTTGTGGGTATAGCAAAGAATGAGCAAAATTTTGCAGAAATACAATGGAAAAATTCAGGTGTGAATTAGTGAAGTGGTTTGTCTTTATAGGGAAAGTTATGAATTAATAGATTGCATTTGGCTATGCTGTGATTATAAACTGGGAGAGTTTTAGGATTGGAAAGATTTTTTTTTCGGTGATTATCCAGTTTAATTTCACTATCCGACATACGGGGAACTTAAGCAACTAATATGGGTAACTTAAGCAACTAATTATGCCTTGTTTTGAGGTACGTCATCATGGTGCCCATTTTGAAAAAAAAATATAAAAATTAGATATAACTTATGTGTAAAGCATATGTGTTTATATATAACTATATTCTAAAAGTATTTATGTGAATATAAGAAAGAATATTCTCTACTCTAAAAGTATATATATTCTAAAAGTATATAAGTATATATACACATATATGTGTATTTATATATGTATGTACATATATATATTTGCCTGTGGGAGAGAAATGTGATACTTGATACATTATATTCAATTAGGATGACTATCTCCATCAATATTTTTCACTACTGTAATCCAAAACATCTGATCATACAACTTAGGGGAAGGAAGATTTATTTGCTCACAGGATTTGGAGATTTCAGGTTCAGGCCAAGTGAGGCCAGATCTGGGAATGGTGGCAGGAAGCAGAGAGAGGGAGAGAGCAAGGGCTCTGCTCTCACATCATGGAGGCCAGAGCAAGAGAGCCAGCAAGCAAGGAGATTCAAAGACACAAGCTCAGTCCCCAAGGCCATGCCCCCAGGGACCCACCTTCTTCAGCCACACCCCCCTGCCTAGGTTACCATTCAGCAAACCCATTACAATGGATTTGTCCACTGATGAGTTAGAACCCTCCTTCTAAGTATTAATACATGGGCTCTTCAAGGAACATTCTGTATCTAACCCTAACAATGGCCTAGTTCTCCTTCTTGTTATGATAATAATAGTGACAATGGCAGCTAGTGTTGCATTCCAGCTAGGCACTTTAAGTGCATTACTTCAGTTAATCTTTACTATAGCCCTGTCTGGTTGCTGGTACTATAAGCACCAGTTTCCTATGAAGATACAGAGGCCCAAGGATATCTAGGTCTTGTGCAAACTCACGCAGGATACACACAGCAGAAGTTAAATACTGGGGTGGGGAGGAACTTTGCCTGTCTTGTTCTTCTTGGTATGTACCCAGTGTGTAGCACAGGGCCTGCTCAAGAGGAGGGAGAGGATTTGTAATTATTTCTTGGATGAATGAGAGGGTAAAGCAGGGTTGGCAGCAGCTGAGCCATGGTAGTTGCTGGCCAGGCAGCAGTATCTGACACTGTGGGAAGGGGTGCTTTGGTTAGAGTTTGGAAAGAGAGCAGCAAAGGTGCAAATAACCAGTTGTCTTTTAAGCTTTGAGCTATGTGAATTGATTTTCATATTGATGCTACCGAAGGGTCCCCAATTCTTCAACTACTTGCTAGCTTGTTCAGGAAAGGGTAGTTATTTATAGTCCATTGTGTTAAAAGCGTTTTATTCCAGTTCTTAATTTGTGAAATCTCAGTTAACCAGCTTCCCTAGTCATTCTGAAAGAGTGTGGGCTGGCTGTAATGGAGCAGAGCCATAGCCTAGGTCAACCTGATCTCCAAGGGCAGAAAAGTGGGAATTCATGTAGAAAGATTGACTCTGAAGTCAGAACCAAGAGTAGAGGGGAGAGGATTAAGGGGCTAGAGCCTAGGCCCAAGGGTTTTTCATCTTCACCTGAAGGTATATAACCAGGGAAGTTTGATCAGAAATCGGCAACTATGGAACTAGCTGAGAGTCCATCAACAGATGAATGGATTACAAAATGCTGGGATATATACACAATGGACTTCTACTCGGCTATATAGAAAAATAAAATTTTGTCATTTGCAGGAAAATGGATGGAACTGGAGAATATTATGCTAAGTGACAAAAAGTGTCAGTGACAAAAAGTAAAAAGTCGATGTTTTCTCTCATATGCAGAAGCTAGGGAGAAATTGGGACACAGGAGGGACTCCAGACAAAGGAGGGAAACCTTAGTGGAAGGAAAGAGGGGGCCTCACTGAGGGAGACAGGAGGGGAGAGAAAGACTTGAAGAGGGAAACACCTCAATGGTCATGACGTACATACACAAACTCATCAAAGCCAATCACTGTGCTGAGCACGGGAAGATGGGAGGGAGAGGGTGCAGGGTGGGAACCAGGAGAGGGCTCAACGAGTGCTGTGTGCATGTGTGCCTCCATTACCCTGAACTGCATCAAGATGTATGATTATAGTGCACATGCACGCACACACATACACACACACAGAAATAAAAAATAAGAACATACACACAAATGGAAATTGGTGACTGCATTAAAAGGCCTAAGATGAGCCAGGTATAGTGGTACATACCTGTAACCCTGGTGCTTAGGATTACAGGGAATCTGAGACCAGAGGGTCATAGGTTTGAGGCCAGCCTCAGCAATTTAGCAAGACCCTGTTTCAAAATGAAAAAAATAAAATAGGGCTGGGAATGTAGCTCACAGGTAGAGTGCTTCTGGGCTCAATCTCCAATACTACCACCAAAAAAAAAAAAAAAAAAAAAAAAAAAGGCCAAAGATAATGTAAGGATTTTGAAGGTAAATATAAAACCCTTTTTGCTACGCTACCTATTACTTAGGTCAGAAGAACCAGTTTGGGTTGGCTTTGCCCTCTTTTTGGGTTTATAAGAAGTTGTCCTGAAGCCTGTCAAGATACACGTATACCAAAGGAGAGATGAAAGAGAGAGAGACAGACAGATAGACATAGACATACAGAGAGAGAAAGACCAGTTAGATGTCATGCAGGAAGAGTGGGAACCAGAAGGAGGGACAGAGATATAGAGACTGAACGACAATGACAGGGAGAGACAGGTAGAGAGAGAGGAAACCTTTCTAGTAGTTTGTACAGAGCTCTGCAGCGCCTGCCGCTACTTGATGGGCAGTGTGTGTGTGTGCGTGTGTGTGTGTGTAGTGTATGTTGTGTATGTGTGTTTTATGTGTGTTGTGTGTGTGTTGTGTATGTAGTATGTGTGTGTGGGGGAATGTGATCACTGTTTTCAGCATTCTCTGATAATTTCTTGCTTAGAAAGGAGGAAATTAGAATTGTTGAGCTATGATTTGTTTTAATCAGAAAGAAATTGTCTAACATAAATCTCTCCGTGAGTGCTGGAAAAGCCCTAAAGCGGCTGGGAAAAAAAAATATCAATACTTCGCAAAGGAGGAATGATTGTTCCAATTTGTGGCTTAATTGACTTTAAGCCTTAATGAAACTCAGGCCAGCGCAGGCCGCATACTCTGTGGCTGGGATCAGCACTGAAATCTACGGCGGGAGAAGAGGAATTTAAGGGGGTTATTTGGTTCTTTGTTATTGATGCAATTTTCTAATTGACTGAGGCTACCTAATACCAGATAATAATTTTTTCTTCCTATGAAGAGAGTAAATTTTTTTCTCCTACTAACACAGTAATTTATTTTAAATTACAGCTTTTGCTATTGGAAGTGTTCATTTATGTTAGATTATCATTCCCCAAGTGAAATTTCACTGATGCCGTATAATTAAATATAGATTTTTTTAAAAAAACATAGTATATATTTTAAATGTGTAAGTGGACAAACTGGGATATATAAAGACTTTATTTAAGAAGAATAAGTAGCCCGCCCGATCGACACGAGGGCCATGGCAAGGATTCATTTAGCATCAATGGGTCTCCAGTCAGCGCTGGGCTCCAGGTGAGGAGGGGCTGGAAAAAGTTGCTGACTTGATCAATCGAAAAGAAGTGAGCTAAAAATATGCTTTGTGAGCCAGGCCAGGAGTGGTGGCTTATAATCCCAGCACTTGGGAAGCTGATATGGGAGGATCACAAGTTTGAGGCCAACCTCAGCAACTTAGCGAGACCCTCTGCAACTTAGTAAGACTCTGTTTCTAAGGAGAAAAAAAAAAAAAAAAGGTTTAGGGGTATAGCTTAGAGGTAGAATCCCCCCAGCTTCAAATCCCAGTACTAAGGAAAAAAAAGCAAGTGTGTGTGTGTGTGTGTGTGTGTGTGTGTGTGTGTGTGTGTATGCATATGTAGATGTATATACTTGTATATGTATATCTGGTCTGCCTGAGTATTTCTGTCCTATTTCTGCAATTTACAAGAACCAGAGAACCCTGTGACCTCCACTACTTGATACCTCAGTGGGGATGACAATCGTCCCCGAACCACAAGGTCATCGTGAAGACTAACACAAGTCCTTTGCATAAAGTGTTAAAAATGGTACCCGTGTACTTAGAATGACAGCCAGGTGCTGAGGGTGTGCATTCCAAGTGGAAGCAAAGCTATGGAAAGGTTTCCTGGGACCCCTGCATTGTCCAGGCTCACGCCTGACCGTTCTCTTCCTTGTTCCAACCATATCAAAATCTCCTCGTCTTTCTGCGTCTTGACACAGAATCTTTCCTCTGCTCGGTAAAAGCTCAGCCAAGCTCGTCCACCCAACGTAGGCCACTGCCTCCTGCAGGTCTCTGTTTGTGCTCTCCTTCCCAGAAACCGCTCCTAGACGTCTCCTCCCTCCCTCCCTCCCGCTCTCCTTCCCTTCCGTCCTCCAGCAGATAGTTGTCAGTCCCTCTCGCTGAGCTTGTACTACACCGATCACTTGTGACATGCCAGTAATAAAGAAAGCCTCCAAGGAGCATATAGTCCAGGTTTGGGTTTTCAAATATGCATGGTGGTACACATCTGTAATCCTAGTGCTTGGGAGGCTGAGACAGGAGGATCGCAGGTTTGAGGCCAGCCTTAGCATCTTAGCAAGACCCTGTTTCAAAAAAAAAAAAAAAAAAGAAAAGAAAAAGGGCTGAGGGTGTAGCTTAGAGGTAGAATGCCCTAGAGTTCAACCCTCAGTATCAAAAAAGGAAAAACCAGTAACAACAACAAAAAGACTCTATAGATATATGCATCTATTGTAATATTGATCACATGACTCATTGATTCTTCCATGGTCTTCTTATTTAGTCATTAAAGATTGATGGGAGCTGGGTGTGGTGGTGCACACCTATGATCCTAGTACTTTTAGAGGCTGAGACAGGAGGAAAGTTTGAGGACAGCCTCAGCAAGTACTAAGACTCTCATCAACTTACTGAGACTCTATTTCAAAGTAAAAAAAAATAAAATAAAATAGGGCTGGGGGTGGAGCTTGGAGGTAGAATGCCCCTGGATTCAATCCCCAGTACCACAAAAAACTACATGTGACACTGTCTTTGCCCTCATGG
Source organism: Graphiurus murinus (assembly GCA_004027655.1). Classification (NCBI taxonomy): domain Eukaryota; kingdom Metazoa; phylum Chordata; class Mammalia; order Rodentia; family Gliridae; genus Graphiurus; species Graphiurus murinus. The sequence goes on from PVLC010001390.1 coordinate 127,298, forward strand.
GGTCTAAGGGTAGGTAGGGATAGACGTGTCAGTTATTAATAATTATCATATCAACAGCATTACCAATTAATGTGTGTATGCTGCAGGCTGGGGCGGGGGTCGGGGGAGGGCCAAGCCTGGCTTAAGGCCCGAGCTCCATGGTACCTGGCAGGGCACACAGGAGGCCTGGGCTTCACATCACTGTTGGTGGCATAGGAACAGTTGTTAGACATGCATACCTTTCTTCGATGCTGCTGGTTAGTGGTTAAAGACATGGATTTTGGAATCCGACCAACGTAGGTTGGGAGCCTGGCTCAGCTGTTCTATGGCAGCGTGGTGATTTGAGACAAGGTGCGTTCCTCTGTCTTTCCATGAGAAACGGGGATATTGTATCCCGACAACATCGGATTCTTGCCAGCATCAAATGTGACAATAGTGCTCAGCTCATGACACACACTCAGCCAAGTACCTCTCACTGAGTTCCAAGCCTCCGTTCCTCACCTGTCCCTGCCTCCCACACCCTGGGTTTCAACCCATCGAGGGCCCCCATCCTTTACTCCTGCCCATCAAGAGCTCTTCTGGCCTCGGTGCCAGGCTCAGCGTCCTCTGGGGAAATGTGCTTCATGTTCAAACAAAGCTTCCTCATTGCCGTATTGGGTTTTGCAGGATGGTGACAGTTTCCAGAAACCTCTGCTCTGTGAGCCCATTTGGAGAGAACAGAATAGTATCTGTGCCTTTCGGATCCTGTCCTGAGATTCGTGCACACGCTCCGGGCAAGCTTTAGCAGCTTCACGCCCAAGGCTCTATCACAGCTCTCACATAAAAGCATTCCCCATTGCTCTCTGCGTGTGAAGCCGGATTCTGTGCTTGGCACAGATCCTGGCCCTGGTCCAGAGACTTCCACCATATCAGAAGGTCCTAACTGGATGAATCCACTTAAACATGATCACTGCCCCTCCATAGGGGAATTAAGGAAAAAGTGACTAAAATCAAATGGAGCTGTCGGGATTCCGAATGCTCAGGGACACTTGCAGCCATGCAGAGGTCTTTTGAGAAGTGATTTCACATTTAGATTTGTGCAGGTGAGCGGGGACAGGCAAGGGTCACCAGAACGGCTCTCTCCATGACTTTTTATCACGTCACGAAAAACAGCTTTGTTATCCCCATGTTTACATTCTCCTCGGCAAGGACCCCTCTGTAGAAACAACCGTGAATTTAGTAACTGGCAATCCTAAGTGTTTTCATAATTAGTGGAGAATTTATGTGTGAAAGAGAATGGATAAATTAAAAATATTACGCCGCATAGCCGGCGCACCCACACCGATGAATGGCGGAGATCTCTTTCCCCCCTTATACTACAAACATATGGCATGAATTTTCTGCTCTCATTATACATGCTGAGAGAAGGCAAAGACAAATATTTATATTACATTCATGTTTTACAGTAAAAACACTGTTCGGTTTGTTTATACAGTTCCACTGTTACAGTTTTTACGGTCGGCAATGAAACTACCGTAAAACGAAGCTTGGGTTATATAGCAGATGCGATAAGCCCCGGACTCAGGGAGATATCCTGGACGGAACAGTTGATGTCGCATGCACAGAATCCACAATGGAATTACGTGTTAGGACAGGCTAAGTTATGCCGTAATAACAAACAACCTCAGAGTCTCTGGGGCTTACAACTGCCGAGGTTTATTTTTCTCTCAGATTGCGTTCTGTCCCCAGCTGCTTGAAGGGCTCGGTTAGCTGGAGGCCTCTCTCAGCCACCGGGGCCGCCCCTGCAGCCTGCAAGCTTGGATGTTGGGGAGAGGAAGGAAGAGGCGTGCTCACCCCGACTCTTCAGGCTTCTGCTCAGAAAGGACACCTGCCATCTCTGCTCAAGTCATCCCTTTGGCCAGGGCAAATCCCACAGCTGTGTCCAAGTTCAAGGTGCAGGGGGCTACGCCCACCATGTGCATAGACAGAGGCAGAGAACTGGAATATTAAAGAATAGCCTGGGATTCCCTCCCCTGGTTACCTGGGGCATTGTTGGGTATTTAATTGATACTGGTTTTTTTTTTTTTTTTTTGTGGTACTAGAGATTGAACTCAGGGGCATTCTACCTCCGAGCTATACCCCCAGCCCTATTTTTTATTCTTCATTTTGAAACCGAGTCTCACTAAGTTGCAGAATGCCTCACTAGGTAGCTAAGGCTGGCCGAGAACCCGGATCCTCTGGTCTCAGCCTCCCAAATACTGGGATTACAAGCGTGCGCCACCATGCCTGGTTCCCTATTTTTTATTCTTTATTTTGAAACAGGGTCTCACTAAGTTGCAGAGTGCCTCACTAGGTAGCTGAGGCTGGCAGCAAACCCGGATCCTCTGGTCTCAGCCTCCCGAATGCTGGGATTACAAGCATGCGCCACCACGCCCGGCGCGCTCTCTCTCTCTCTCTCTCTCTCTCTCTCTCTCTCTCTCTCTCTCTCGTGATATTGGGAATTGAATCCAGAGGTGTTCTGTCTCTGAGCTATACTCCCAGCCCTATTTTATTTTATTTTTTTAAATTTTGAAACGGGTTCATTAGGCTGCTGAGGTGATACTCTATTTTCAACACATCTTTGAGTCTCAGAAGCAAGACTCAAGCATTTTTGAACCTTGCAATCAAGATCTTGTTGTCTTTTATACCTAAACACTGTAGCATTGCTATAACTCTGTGTTCATTTTAAGATGATCTGGGTAGGGGGGATTCACAGGCGTTCCAGGAACACATCATAGCACATAAAACTCCTGGAAGCCATAGTGTGATTTGTGCTGGCTTCTTTGTTTGTTTGTTTGTTTTGTTGACATCTGGAAGCTCGTTGGTCCAGCTTTCCTTCCTTTTAGGTGTCTTACCCATCCAGTGGGTTACGTGGCCTTGGTCAAGCACGCGTGAGGTGCTGCAGATGAGCGATCATGCAAAGGGTATGATAGAAGTGACTGTGACAGTACCTCACAGAGACTGACGGCACCTGGGTGGTGGCATCTAGGGCTGGGCTGTCCAGTGCAGCAGTTGCTGGCCACACATGATGACCATGTGTTTGAAACACAGCTGGTCCAGCCAGAAATGAGCTGTGAGTGTCCCCTGCAGCGATGACCAGGTTTCAAAGTCGAAAACACGAAATATTTTGTCAACAATGTGAGATGGACTTCATGCTGAGATGATACCATTTTAGATGTAATGGGCTAAATAAAATATTAGTCAAGTTAGCTTCCTGTCGAGATGGTGGCCACCCAAAGGGACATGCGTGGACTCTTTATTTTGACTTTTCTTGTCCTGGCTACTAGAAAACTAAAAATGAGCTGGGCATGGTGGCACTTGGGAGCATGAGACAGGAGGATCTGGGTTCATGGCCAGCCTCAACTACTTAGTGAGGCCCTCCGCAACTTAGTGAGACCCTGTTTCAAATTAAAGAATAAAAAATAGGGCTGGGGGTGTAGCTCAGAGGTAGAATGCCCCTGGACTTAATCCCCAGTATTGCAAAAAAGAAAACTAAAAATAACATACATCACTTGCAGTCTTTCCAGGGGACCACACTGATTAGGGTTAAGTGTGGTTGAGAAAAAAATTTCAATTTAGTATCTTTCTTACCAATCTCTGATTTCTAGAACTCAGTGTAACCTGACAGTTTATATGTTTTGGCTTTTTGTAATTTTCTACCTTAGTTTTTGAAAAAACATTATTTTCAAAACGTATTTCTAAAACGTACATGAAAGTTTTAAGGAACAGTGCAAAGAATTCTGGGTACTCTTCACCTGGCTTCCCCGAGGATAACCATTTTATGACCATCAAATCTAGGAAATCGACATTGGCACAATAGTCTTAATTTTATTAGTGTGTTGGGAGGGGATCTATGAAATGTTATCACAGACGTGCATTTGGTAGACTACTGGACCAGTCAGGATACAGAACTGTTCCATTACCCCCAAGAAACACTCTCTACCTTAGTTTTTGTTCTTCAAACTACATCCTAACTAGGGCTGTTCCTGGGGATAAAAACCTCTAAGTGACTTAGTAGCAAGAGGCTTTTGGCTCCTAAATCTATTTGTCCCTTTGTTCCCCTGGGGCACTTTGGCCTGGGCAAGTTATGCCAAGATTTGCAAGAGGTGCTGGCAGACCACTCATGGGGGGGGGAGTTATAGAAATAGTCTCACTTACTAGGCATTGTGGTGCACACTTGCAATCCCAGTACTTGGGAGACTGAGACAGGAGGATTAGAGGTTTATGGCTAGCCTCAGTGACTTAGTGAGGTTCTCAGTAACTTGGTGAGACCTTGTTTCTAAATAAAAAATAAAATAGGTCTGGGAGTGTAGCTCAGAGATAGGCCTGGGGTTCCATCTCCACTATCACAAAAAAAGAAAAGAAAAGAAATAGTCTCACTCTAAGTTGTGAAATTGTGTACTAGAAATTGATGTCTTGACTTGTAAGAGAGAACGGCACAGCCTCTTTTATCCAGGTCTCAGGACTCAAGTCTTTTGTCCTTCCTTGACCTTGATTTGAACAGAATAAGAATGGTTCACACCACACTAAAAGTAAATTCTCCCCCGATTTTAAAGAAGAAAGGAGAGCCTTCCCCTGCTCCTGGTGTTTTGTGCAGTCCCTACCGGACAAGCGTTCTGTGAAATTTTCACTGGATCAAATTCCCTGAGTGTTCAGTTTTTGTTTTTTTGTTGTTGTTTCAAAGAAGAGCCTCAGATACTACTTTTGGAAAGTTTGGAAATAGTTAATGTTGTTTCTATACAAAAGCTTGTTTCAACAGCAAGGCTGACGAGGTGTTTGTTTCTGTGGCTATGGATCTTCCTGTCTCAATATTTACTTTTATGTTGTGAGGGTGGAGGGTGGCATCTTGTCATTTTTATCCTGCCGGCCGGTTATTTGAAGACACCTGTTCTCCTTGTCCCCAGACTAAACAGCCCAGGGACCTGAGCTCTGCATGCTCCGTCCCCTCTGTGGCCCTGTCTTCCCACATCTCTTTAAAACATACTGCCTAAATGCACAGACTGCATTACTTAGTTTAAATTTTGTGGAGCAAAATAAGAAGTCTCTGTCATTAGGTCTAAGGTTATATAAAAGAATAGAGTAGTCTATACTTTATGAATCCAAGATTATATTTTCTTTTTCACCCCCTTTAATGATCAGAATCTTATTTGCAGTGCTTATTTTCTTTGGTATCCTTTATTTTGGATCTGTTGTGACTCTGGGAATCTTTAAAAGAAAATCAAATGAAAGTAGTTTTGAACATAGAAACTGTGATCATAACAGTCTCACGTTATGATGACCAAACCCCCCCCCCCAAATTCCTTGAGCCTTGGTTTCAGCAGGTGTAAGTGGAAGAGATTCATAAAGATGGGGATCATATCAATTACTGTGTTGATATTGGGACATTCAGGTTTTTTTTTTTTTTTTTTTTTTTTTTTTTTTTTTTTTTTTTTTTTTTTTTTTTTTTTTTTTTTTTTTTTTTTTTTTTTTTTTTTTTTTTTTTTTTTTTTTTTTTTTTTTTTTTTTTTTTTTTTTGCGGTACTGGGGGTTGAACTCAGGGGCATTCTACCTCCGAGCTATACCCCCAGCCCTATATTTTTATTCTTTATTTTGAAACCGGGTCTCACTAAGTTGCGGAGGGCCTCACTAGGTAGCTGAGGCTGGCCTCGAACCCGGATCCTCCGGTCTCAGCCTCCCGAATGCTGGGATTACAAGCGTGCGCCACCACGCCCGGCTGGGACATTCAGTTTTGAGTGTGCATGAGGCGCACAGAAGATCTTCTGTAAGCTTAATTTGTTCTGCATGGTCCTTGTGCCGTTGTAATGAAACCAACAAAGGGTTGGATTATCTGGGTATTCACCAAATGAGTATATTTCACCCCTTTATCTTGTTTGTTGAGTGACTGAGTGAATGAATGGATGACTGGGCGAATGACTATATATAAAATTTCCAGCCTCTGTTAGCTTTGTGCCTGAAGATTGAAAGCAACTCTTAAGTGCCGGTAATAAACCACATAGAACCAAATCCTAGAACCATGTGTAAAAGTACGTGAATTTTTGTTTTGTTTTTGTTTTTCTTTTCTCATTCTATTTCTTATTTTCTCTAAGTCTTCGTATTTTACAACATAAATGATTATATTTAAGCAGATTCCTTGGTGGACACGGTGGGGGAGGGGTTCCGGGGATTTCAGTGAGGTGATGGGTGTTTCCCAGGAATGAAGACCCCTTAAGGTTTCCATTTTCATTAGACATCGTGGATGCTTTCCAAGAATTTAATTAATATAACATCTCGCCATTCATTGTAATTCCTCACTGGGGTTATGAGAACCTGGGAGCGTTTGGTTTCTTACTCACTTGATTAAAAGGTACTTTTCTTGGGTTTTCCAATGACAATTTTCCATGGAATTTAGTACTTGCTAGTGTGTATTAAATTAGTACAGTTAAAATGATCAAAACGGAGAGAAGGGCTTATACCTGGACATACAATAGTTCACTTGCCTCAGATGAGAAAAAAAGTTTTAAGGCCACAAATTGAGTAATAGCATTTAATTTGAAAAATCCTAGAAGAGTAGGACCATAAATTGGAAGTTTTGAGAGACTAATACTAGAAAAAATCATAGCCAGTATTATTTTGTAGCATGGACAGTAAACTGTGAGCCATTATGATGTGGTCCAGACTAGAAAACTACCACAGGCCCACAGGAGGCTGTTGATAGATCCACGGGTCTTAAGATCCTTAATGGGTATTGGGGGCAGGGAAGGGCATGCCTTTTAGAATCATATAAGGGCTTTTTCCTTGGGACCATTGGACAAAATGTACCCCCATCTAACAAATTGTATGGCATATCTTCAGCTTTGATTCCAGGCTTAGCTAACATGAGACATTACTACAGATTAGATTAGATTGTGCTATGCTATTGACAAAGGATGGGGAGGTGGGATAGGGGCTGCGAAGACCAGTGGGGTGAGGGGCTGACAGAGACAAGATCTCTACCAGAACCTGACCTTCCTGTTGAAGCTATTTGGAGTTGCAAGATGCAGACTTGGACCTCAGCCAAGTCAGGAACAGGAAGAGATGGTTGGCTTCCCAGGACCAGGAGGCATGTAAATGGACCAAGTTGTGACAAGTTAATGGGCTTCGGGTGCCCTGTTCAGTGAGTTTCCCAGGAGCCCCGGCCTCCCATTGTGCAGCCTTGTGGGGTGCTCTTAACCACAGTTTATTGGTAGCCACGGGCACTTCTGCAGTTCTGATGAATAACATGGTAGTTACCCTGTCTCCATCCTCTTGTTTACCGGTGCAAGTGCACAGGGATGTGAAAGTCCATGTGTCTTTGCAGTAGTGTTAATCCTCAGGGCCAGGAGAAGAAGGTCATGCGCAGAGGTATATACAAGTATGTAGAATTGTGACAACAGCCCTGAAGTTAATGGGTTGGATAGTTAGCAGGCATCTGGTGGCTGACATCATAATAGCAACTAAATCCTTCTCACCTTTCTTCAGTTCACTCTCCCCCCTTCTCTTCCCCATAGTGACCGACCGCCATGTCTCTGCCAATGCCTCTGTCCACTCTCGTTATTAATAGCTCCATCTCTGGGCCTGTGGAATCGAAGAGGCTCATGGTAGTTGGCATAAGTTGGTTCTGGCCAGTTATGGTCCATTGCACCCTAATCAAAATTGGTCAGAGTGCTAAGATGGGCACCAGGGCCATCCTTAGTCCGTTTAACTGGGCTACCAGCAGCCTTGCTTCCTGCTACAAAGAGAAAGACAGGTGAGGGCAAGCTGAGATGAGACAGACAGCAGAAGAGAGAAGAGTTCCTTTGGCCAGCATCATCGCTGCCCTTGCCGTATTATGGATTGATAAACCTTCCCGTGTGTTGGAGCGAGATTGAGCTGGGTTTTTGTCACTTGTAACCATACTGGTCCTACCTGTTACACTTGGTCACTCTTGGCCTCCAAAGCTATGCCTGGTGGCTGTTCTTACGCCGGACGTGTCCCTCCCTTCTATCCCCCACCCTCCCTTCTATCCCTCTCTACTTCCCTCCCCATGATGGCTACCGCTCATGTCCATCCCAGTCAGTCCTGTTGTACAAACTCGTAAGGAGGAGGGTGAGCCCCATGTGGAGTGGTTTGGCTTCGGTCCTACATCCTTCCAGGGTCTGACCAGAGTCACACTGGCATGGCAGGAGAAAGCACTTTGGATCCTGGAGTCAAAAGCATTTAGTATGAGTCCACTTCAGTTTCCAAGTGGACGTCCAGCCTGAGCCAGTGGTTAATCTCTGAGATGACTCTGCACACACTCTGATAATGTTGACCGTGATAGTGGATGGAGAGTGTTGGTCAGAGTCCCTTCCGTGTCACTGGCTCGCTGCGCTTTAGTTCCCTTGAAGTTCTCCTTCCAGACTTCACCTCTGGGTGCTTATATGGGGCCCAGGCTGTCAGCACTCACTCACTTTCTCAAGGACGTTTACGTGGGTCTGATGCCTTTGGTCTTAAGTGTCTGTATACTAAAGGGGAATAGCAGTTTTAAGGTTACTTGTTGTATCCTTTATTTCCTCTTAAAGACAAATCCAAGGAGTGCAATATATTTTATGGGCCCCCTTCTCCCCCTCCCCAATGAGGAAGAATAGATTAGGTAACCGGATGGGACTGATGAATCAGCACCCATCACAGGGCACATGGAGACCCAAGACCAGGGTGATTGCCACCTGGCTCCTTTGCAAGAAGTGGGGCATGGCGTCCCATCCTCTTGTGGCTACAAGAACCAGGGCAGGCTGGCACGCCACACCACAGTGCCCCCTTGGACTTGAGCTATCTAGTTGGACCAAGCAGCCTTGGGCATCTTCCTTTGGTCCCAGGTAGGGAGGGTAGAAGAATCCATTGATGGAAAGCAGCATCGTAAGGAATTTCTAACATTTATTTGGGCTTTGAACAAGATGCTCCAAAAAATATTATTAATATGGTCCCAACATTTTAGGAGACTGTGTTTCAAAACCCTTGGATGCCTGCTTTGTACATATTATATAGGACATCCCATGTGAGCGTGTTAATTCCTTTTTATGAATTTCAGGTTTTTAAAAAAATTCCTATACATGCTTGCTATTTTATAGCTCCAGTTTGATGGAATTAACATAGATTTCCCATATGGGGTAGGTTTTGGGTGGGGATTTAGAGCAAGGCAGGTTCTTGATCCTTGGAAGAGATTCTTATCTGAGGGAGGATTTGAGAATGGTGAGAGAGAGGGGGCAGAGAGGTGTGCAGCTGTATGGAAACTGAATTGGGATCATTATTAGAATGGTTCTCAGAATTTATAGGACATTTGATTATCGGAGTACTTTTCCTGAGTGATGGAATGCCCATACTTGGAATATTTTTAAATTAATCTGTTTTGGTTATATAGAAAGTGTGATGCTTAGAGAATATTAAAATTCCATGAGGAATAACCTGGAATTATATAGAGAATGACAAGATGAGATTATCCATTTGTTTTGGGGGCAAGTTAGTTAACCTCTTTGTGCTTCTGTTTCCTCATACCTAACAGAGGGATAAAAACAAGATCCATATCCCTGGGTCGTCAGGGAGATACAAGAGTGTACGCAACACAAATCAGTGCTCAGCGCACAGTAAACACTTAGTAATGTTACTGGTTTCTTATTGCTTTTACTGTCTTAGTCACTATTTATTACTTTGAAGCTCTTATTATAAATAGTGATTGATATAGTCTCTTTCTGTTGTCTATTTTACAACAGTAGCTATGTTTTTTAAAAAAAACTTTTATCACTAGTTGAGAATTTACTCCTTACATGGTTACTTCTTTTATAGTTGAATGTTTTGAATTCTGTAACCTATGTGTAAGACAAAGCCATGACTGGAATTTTGTAGGAAGGCAGTCTTCCTAGTTAACTTGCAAGAATGGTGTATTAGTCAGTGTTGGTAGGAGTAACATGCAATCCCAGCCTCTCAAGGGCTTATGCCAGCAAATGTGTATTTGTTTGCTTCTGACCTGTGCAGGCTGCAGGCCGTGTGTGGCTCTGTAGTCTTAGCTGGGCTTTCCTGAACTCAGTTTCTCCTAATGTACTATTCCAAAATCAGGCTGCAAGAGAAGTCACTTGGGGGCTTTGGAGAGCAAAATCCCAAAGGGGCTTCTGTTCAAATATTGATGTATTTCACATCTGCTTCACATCTTGTTATAGTTAGATATAAAATGCCCACCTAAAGAGCTCATTTATTAATATCCAAGGTTGATGTACTGCAGTTGTAATCCCAGCAGTGGGTACATCCCTTGTAATGGATTTACCTGGGTGGTACCAGCTAGGCCATAGAATGCAGCAGGAGGAGGTGATTCCTGGGGGTGTGGCCTTGGGGATTATACACATGGCTCCTCCTCCCCTGCTCCCTCCCTTGTTTCTGGCCTCTGTGATGTAAAGAGCCATCTGCCCTCCCTCTGCCTCCTGCCTCCATGCCCTGAGATCTGTGGTCCCCAGCCTCGCATGGACTGAACCTGAAGCGGTAAGAAAACAAATCTTCTTTCCTCTTAGTTACATGGTCAATCTTTAGATTATAGTTCTAAGAATGCTGACTGGAACACATCTCAGTAGTCACATCAGGTCGCGTGGTCCAGACCAACCTCAATGGGCCAGGGAAGAATATTCTGCCTAACGGAGAACATGGCACAGGCAGAGAAGGAACAATAATTATGAGCAAAGGAAAACTCATCAACTAAAGATGGTTTTCTTAATATAGGTGCTATCTATCTTTGAATAAAATACCACTTCTCAAATTTCTTTAACCTTTTTACTTCACGCAGTTGAAGCTACAAATGCAAGCTAATAAAAAGGGAAGGAAAGAAGGGTATAACTGAGGCAGAAAAAGTATGGGCCAGTCTAATTCCCGAGAATCGCACCAGCGGTCAGTCTTTACAGTGACCAGCTGCCCCATCAACCCAGCACTACGGGTGTGAGACCTCCAAACAGGTGTCTAGATTTACAGCATCGCCCAGACTTCTCTAGTTGAGGCTCTTTTCCCTCTGGATGCCTTAGTCAATCAGTAATTAATTTGAAATCCAAAGTTTCATTAAGTGTTATTGAGTTCCCTCACGCTGACATTTGTAGTGTGGTATTTCTTTAAAATCACAGGCCATTTTTCATACTGTCGTTTGCATATTTTAACAGGAAAGATTGCAGTTCTGGTGTAAATGACCCAGTTTTCTGGATACATTTTACTTGAATGTCATAAACTTATTATCCTTCTCTTCCACTTCGTCGCCTTCCTGCTTTTTCTCAAGCATTTTGAAATCATATTTAAAACATCATTACAACTCTGAATTCTATCTGAAGTATAAATAAATTTTACTGGGCAAGAATTTTCAAAGGCAATACCCAGTAGCTGGTCTTCGGGAGATCTTGTCTTACATCATCGTGGCGTCATAAGACATAGGATGGAAAATGTGCTTGGGATGTTTAGACCTTGTTAGGGGCACAAATGAGCGACAGTACCGACACCAGGTGGATGTATGAATGGAGATGTCACAAGGAAAATGAAGGTGTGCCCACAACTAATTTGGCATTTTTGTCAATTTTTAGAGGGCTGAGTGCATGAGAATAAAGACATACTTTTAAATTTTTTCTCTAATTTAACTTTTTTTTTTAGTTGGACTGGGGATTGAACCTAGGGCGATAATACTTCTGAACTATAGCGCCAGCCCTATTTTATTTTATTTTTCTTAAATTTTGAAACAGGGTCGGCTAAGTTGCTGAGGCTGGCCTTGAGCCTGCCATCCTCCTGTATCAACCTCCCAAGTACTGGAATTACAGGCTGGAGCTTAATTTAGCATTGTAAAACAATGTGTCTCTTGAATCAGGGAGCTTTGTTACAGTGTGGACGGGTTTATTAGAACTACTTAGTAGGTCATATGTTTTTGTTTCGGGTTTTTTGCTTGTTTGCTTTTTAACTTTAAAAAATTGCACACAAGAATCCAAACTGCTGGCCTCTCTCTTAAAAATATTGGAAGACACAGTGTTAACTATCTGGGACTGAGTACAGTTGCTTTGTTTCGGCGCAGGGATCCACCCCAAACCTTCTGTTCCTTTTGGTGTTCTCCCTGCCTGGAGCCCTGTCTACTGACCAAACTTCCCTCCTGCCCCCCCCCCCCCCCCCCCCCCCCCCCCCCCCCCCCCCCCCCCCCCCCGCTCCCCCACTCCTGAGCCTTTTAAGTCTCCCCTCCTCTTTTTATTCTCAGCACTTACAACTGGCTTACATTTTATTTAACTTTCTTGACTGCCCCCGACACAATGTGAGTTCTGACTTGGAACACAGTTTGGCACGGCAGCAGGCCCTGAGTGAGTGTTCTGTGGAGGAATACCTGCATGCATCTGTGACCTGGTGGACACTTGAGCCTACAACATCTTTTATGCCTTCTGCTAACCGGGATCCTATTGGGTGCCCCCAGCACCGGGGGTCTCTGGTCCCCCAAGTTAATCTGCACCCTGGTGCCTTGGTCACTCTTCCATTTTCCAGACCCTCTCTCTTGATCTGGAGGAGGTGACCTGAGCAGTACGTATCCCAGCTCTGCAGACCTGTTCTTCAGTAGACCTGACCGGGCCTCCAGGAGAAAGTGTTCCCACCCAAACTGTGACGTGCTGGCCGGCGTGGAGGCCCGCCTTTTTCTCTCTGTGACTCGGCTCCTGACTCACCTCCCTCTGGCCTCTGATGTAGGCCACTTGGGGGTATCTCAACTACTGTCGTTTCTGACACCGAGGCCACCTTCTAGAAATTTTACCCATTAAGATTGGGAGAGAAGTGGCAAAGACAGAATTCCACTCTACATTGGTCTTTGAATTTGTTTTCTTTCTTTGGCCCAGGGATCCAAGATGTAAGCTAAGAAAAGATAGTGGAAATTCTCGCTTTACTGATCTGGTGTCCTTGTTAGAGAACCCAAGCCGGTGTCTTATCTCAGTGGTGGGCCATGCTTAACCCTCTGTCCTGTGGAGGGCGTTTTTCAGCTGATGATCATGTGGAATTTATTGTGAGGGCATCTGAGATCTGAAAAGAACATACCTTTCAAGAGAGGGAAAAAAAGAAAAAAGTTTAAGTAGCTGATTATACCTTTTAGCCATATCTACAATTAATTTGAATGTATTGTAAGCTGGTTAAAATATTCCATTCTTGAAGAAGGTAGGCCTACCTTATGGTAAATGCACTACTAAGTGTTTATAGTACATTTCATATTTTACATGATTTCCTTTATAATTCTGCTTATCTTTTCATTCTAATTCTCCGAAGGCCATATAAAAGAACCCCTAAAGAGAGTAATTACTGCTGTACTCTTTAACCAAGGCTCCTTTTGCAAAGAGAAGTCTGCGCTGCTTTTTTAAAGAAGGCCGTTTTTAAATAAAAATGCAAATAAGCTACTTTGCAACCACATTAATTACCCACCTAGCCTCTTATTACCATGTTTGTATTGTTTGCAAATACTATTTACAGTCGGGTGGAAATTAACATCCCTGGTCCTGAGGAAAGATGGTGGTGAGGAGGCTGTGCTTTGGAACCAATTAGGGTGAACCTTGTCTCCGCCGACACTCTGGGGAGAGGCAGAGCCTTGCAATGTCAAATAATAGCATTAGCTCTGACTCCTTAGGCAGCGCGCTGTAATTATATTATTGGCCCTATTTTGCTTCTGCAATGAATTTCAGCGCCTGCATTGTAAAAGCAGCAGGCAGCAAAGTTCCTGCTAATGATTTAATGTGCTCTCTCTGATCATTCCGGACAAAAGTCACCGTAAGCTCCACCGGGTGGTTTCATTACCCCTAACATTGTAAGCGAGAGCAAAACACCATTCCCCTCTCCCTCACTCCTGGTGAAATCCTTCCTGCAAGAGAGAAATCCTCCCAAAATACCTAACTTTGAGCATAAGGAGAAAATGGTATTACATTGCAAATAATAGCAGTTAGCATGAGTTAAGGGCCAGCCCCAGGCCAGGCATCCTAGCAGGCACTTGACCGCCATGTGATCTCATTCCTGGGTACCTCTGCGCTGTCAGGGATATCATCTCCTTTTTCCAAAAGGAAACTGAAGCTCAGAGACATAAGAAAATCAGAGCCCAGCATGGTGGCACATTCCTGTAATCCTAGTACTTGGGGAGGCTGAGACAGGAGGATGGCAGGCATGAGGCCAGCCTCCGCAGCATAACAAGGCTCTCGGCAAACTAGGGAAATCCTGTTTCAAAACAAACAAACAAAAATGAAAAGGACTGGAGGTGTAGTTCAGAGGTAGGACATCCCTGGGTCAAATCCCCAGTACCAAAACAAAACAAAACAAAACTCAGCCAGGGTCATTCAGCCATTGGGTGGAAGAGCCAGGGTCCAGATTCAGGGCCATCTGCCTGCAAAGCCACCAGGAACCTGTCTCCCAGATGACATTCCACTTCAGTACAAGCACACCTGATGCACGATGCTATAAATCAGCCCTTCACCCACATCAGATATAATCGATGTGATAATGACTATTTTTAGTTCAGCAAATTAATGAGCAAGCTTTAGATTTTGCAATTTTAAAATTTTTATATCCAAATGTCGGAGGCATTTAAAAAACATGTTCCATCTGCTTTGGTATTAGTTTGAAGCTGAGCTTAGTAACCTTGCTGTGAACCATGTGTCTCGTCCTGTAGGGACATAGTTGTGAATAATCTTGTTCTGAATAGAGAGAGATATGTTCTTCCAGTGTTCATTCAACCTGAGGAACATTGGGGAGAAGCAGAATGCTGTGAGCCCCTAGCACGTGCTAAATGTTTACAGGCATCGTTTGACTTAATCCTTTAATATCCTTATGATCTAAAGCTGAGGGAGCGGCTGGGAAATCAGCATGGGTGTCAGGTAAGGAGGGGAGCAACTTGTTGAGTCCCGCAAGGAAGCAGGAACTCTTTGAAAAGTGAACTCTCCTGTATGTTTAACTGCACACAGAAAAATGGCAGGGTCACCTCCTGATGCAGTCTTCCTGCTTCCCTGGAACCAGCAGTTTTTCTTTCTTTTTTTTTTGCGGTACTGGGGATTGAACTCAGGGGCATTCTACCTCCGAGCTATACCCCCAGCCCTATTTTTTATTCTTTATTTTGAAACAGGGTCTCACTAAGTTGCGGAGTGCCTCACTAGGTAGCTGAGGCGGGCTGCGAACCCAGATCCTCCGGTCGGTCTCAGCCTCCTGAATGCTGGGATTACAAGTGTGCGCCACCATGCCCGGCTCAGTTTTTCTTTTCCTTTTAAGAATTTCTTGAGCCAGATAGAGTAGTGCATGCTCATCATCCCAGTACTTGGGAGGCTGACACAGGAGGATCGAAAGTTTATGGCCAGCCTCAGCGACTTAGCGAGACTCTCAGCCACCTTATGAGATCCTGTTTCAAAAAAAAATTTAAAAAACAGAAATGGGCTGAGATAGGAGGAATATAGGTTTGAGGCTAGCCTTAGTAACTTAGTGAGACCCTGTATCAAAATAAAAAATAAAAAGGCTGAGGATGTAGCTTAGAGGTAGAATGCCCTTGGGTTCAATCCTTAGTACTACCACCACCAAAAAAATAAATAAATAAATAAAATAAAACACAACCCCCCCCCCCACACACACAAAATCCTTTTCTTTTTACAGAAAATTTACAGTTATTATAGAGCAAAAGGCAGTTTTTATTCCCCTTACTTAAAACTATAGCTTATTAACCAGGCTGTTAATAAACTGTCCCCTGGCAGTAGCGGGCTGAGCGGCTTCCTCCCTCCGTCTTCCGGAAGGCACCTGCGGAGGTCCCTGCCCAGGCCGACCCCACACTGCCGCTTCCAGACTGATTCCCAAGTCACGTGTTCATGCAGGAGGCAGGAGTCTCACTATTTGAAAAAGGTTCCCCACCCCTTATCAGGGGAATGAATAAAGAGGAAGAGCCCCGTCTCCAGCCCTCTCCACATCGCGGGACAGTCAGATCACTCCGAAGGACTCACAGCAAGCAGCAGCCTCTCGCCCCATCCGTCCTCGTTCGACAAATGTGACTGAGTGTGGACTCGGGGCCACGTGTTTTTCTGGGTGCTGGCTTACAGGGGTGAGCAGAAACAACCTCCTCAAACAGTTTCTGGTTTTGATGCTCCTGGTGACCCCTCTATTAAGCTGAAAATGCTAAGTTTTGAACTACCAACTTCAGGCACTGTCTACTGACTTTTGCCATTTTAGACATGGAGGTAGCTTATTTATGACACCTTCAGTAGCTAGATCTCCTCTCTCCCATTATGTTTGAGATGTGGGATTTGTATATATAAAGATGTATGTACATGCACAAATACATAAACAAGTACATGCATATGTATAAAATGTGTCTATGTATGTATGTGTGCATGCGTGGTGTGTTGTGTGTGTGTGTGGTGTGTATGATGTGTATATGTGTATGGAGTGTATGTACATGTGTGTATGTGTAGTGTGTATATGTGTGGTGTATGTATGTGTGTGTGGTGTGTGTATGTGTGTGTGGTGTGTGTATGTGTGTGTATGTCTGTGCCTGCGTGTATGGTTTGTGTGTGGTGTGTTTGGGGAGTGTATATGTGTGTAGTGTGGATATGTGTGTGGGGGGGGTGTGTGTATGTGTGTGTAGTGTATATGTGTGTGTGGTGTATATGTGTGTGGTGTGTATGTGTCTGTGGTGTGTATGGCGCATGTGTATGTATCTGTCTATGCATGTATGTGTGTATAGTGTATATATGTGGTGTGTATATGTGTGTGTAGTGTATATGTGTGTGGTGTGTATGTGTGTGTGTGGCGTGTGTGTATGTGTGTGTGGTATATGTGTGTGTAGTGTGTATGTGTGTGTAGTATATATGTGTGTATATGTGTGTGGTGTATGTGTGTGTGTAGTGTATATGTGTGTGTGTAGTGTGTGT
The DNA here is from genome assembly GCA_004027655.1 of Graphiurus murinus. Taxonomy (NCBI): domain Eukaryota; kingdom Metazoa; phylum Chordata; class Mammalia; order Rodentia; family Gliridae; genus Graphiurus; species Graphiurus murinus. Next base: position 144,169 of record PVLC010001390.1, read on the forward strand.
GTATATGTGTGTGTATGTGTGTGTAGTGTATATGTGTGTGTGTGTGTAGTGTGTGTATATGTGTATGTGTGTATTTCTGTGTTTTTGTTCAGCAGTGTCCTTGACCCACCACCTTGCGAGAAGACGTGATTCGCTGCTTCAAACAACCCCGCTACCTCTTCTTTTCCCTTTTATCTCTAACTTCTGCTACTTATACTTCAGTTTTGTCATGGTTAATAACAGTCACGTCCCATTCTCTAACCATAATTACATCTCTCGTGCATTATGAATTGAATCTAAAGGAAGAGAAGTGATCAATAAGGCCATCGTTACGTCTAGATAAATATTTCTTAGGTTTCCCTCTCTGGGTGTCTGTTTCCCCCATCGACCCCGCCCTCACGTGGATTCTTTCTGGTGCTCTCTCTGCTCGTTGCTGTCGGATGGCATCACATGGCATCAGGAGGGGTGCAGGTTCTGAGTCTCCTTCATGTGCGCACCTGATATTTCTGGGGCTGGTGAGGAGATCCTTCTTTTATGCCTCAAATCCCCACCCCCTCTCGTCATGAAAATTACACCTGGCAGTGTCATGCGTGGGCGAGTTCCAGACTCAAGGTACCTTTCTCCTCCTCTCTTGGTTGACCCCAGCTGCGGATGGCATTTATGTATGTAGATTTTACCGTCAATAGTCATCAACAAACTAAGCAGGCTGTTGGATGGGCTGATCAATGGCATGTGGGGAGACACTAATGTATGCAAGCAGAGCCATTTCCTAGCAGGAAAAGAGAAATATTTATGGGCTCACAAAGCTAGCAGCTTCACAAATGTCACCCATGATCCAGTGGCCAATGGGCAACCGAATTTTCTTTGTAAGCCTGTTGGGATGGCGAGAGGAAGTAAATAATGTTATTTTTTATTATCTCTTCTTTCAAGTCACTAAGCATCAGCAAGAGGTTTCTGAGCTAGACCCTGAGTCGGTGGTGGGGCTTTCTACCTCCGAGCTACACTCCCAGCCCTATTTTTTATTATTTATTTTGAAACAGGGTCTCACTAAGTTGCAGATGTCCTCACTAAGTAGCTGTGGCTGGCTTCGAACCTGCAATCCTCCTGTCTCAGCTTCCCAAGTACTGGGATGACAAGCGTGCACCACCATGCCCAGCTAGTTAGCTGCATTTGCTTTCATTCCTGTTACCTGTTGATGCACCTGTGACTTTGTATAAAGGTTGCAGCATTCACTCTCAAAACAATACGGAAGAAAAGGAAGGAAGGAAGGAAGGAAGAAAG